>RJWJ010008042.1:0-54971 GCA_004363605.1 Indri indri | reverse complement strand
TCCACTCATGTATTGATGGACACTTGGGCTGTTTCCACACCTTTGCAATTGTGAATTGCGCTGCTATAAACATTTGGGTGCAGGTGTCTTTTTCATAGAGCGATTTTTGTTCTTTGGGGTAGATGCCCAGTAATGGGATTGCTGGATCAAATGGTAATTCTACTTGCATCTCTTTAAGGTATCTCCATATGGCTTTCCAGAGAGGTTGCACTAGGAAAGCTTTTTAAAACAAAACTTATTTAAGCTGAGGCCTCAAAGTTAGCAAAAGATGAGTAAATAGGTAGAGCATATAGACCCTCCCTTAACTTTTGCAGGGTTCGAGGAAAGTACAAATAGAGGCCTACATGTTGTTAAAGTAAATTAAAATGGAGAACAAGCCTGAGAAATCCCTGAGCAGACAAAAAGCCGGTTAGACCTTGAAAGTAACCCTAACCTTGCTTGAGTTGAAAACATAAGTGAAACTTGGGCCATGCTTGCAAATACTTGCTTATATTAGAGAAAAATGAAACTTTTTACGTCAATCAATTAGAGGCTACCAACTAACTTACATAACTAAGGACTTTCCAGTGGGTAGAAAAAATAAGGCAAATGTATAACTAACCAATCAGATATTTTCTTTACTTCACATCTATATTCACCCTCTAAAAGCCTGTCCCTTACACTTCTCCAGTGGAACCTGAAACCTCTTTTGGTTTGGTGCTTTGTGGTTCATGAATTGCTATTTTCTCAAACAAACTCTTTAAAAATTTTATTGTGTCCCAGTTTGTCTTTTAACAATGTCATAGGTCTAAATATTTGAAAGTTGCAAATCAAACTAATAAGCTGTTATGTCAATTACATTTTATCCTTCCTACTTTGAAAAATATATATTCATAACAGCCTGGAAACCTGAGTTTAAATTTAAACTTCTCAGACCCTCTGAGTTCTGTGTTGAAATGGAGAAGCACAGGGACTGCTGATCCCAGGGCCCTCCCTTGTCACAGGCAAGCTCCCTTTGCTTCTCACCCCCAGCTCCCTCAGCACCATGTGGGGCTTGTGTGCACACGTGTGGACACACAGCTCCACCCACATGATTCCTCCCTGCCCAGCTCCCTCTTGGCAACTCTCAGACCTGTGGCAAGGCCAATTCACAGGGTAGACTCAGAGAAGACAGACCCTGAAAGCAGGCTCCAGGCCACAGGGACAGAAAATTCTGGGGTTCCAGTTACCCAGCATGAGGTCTGGAGTGGGGAGGCATGACATCCAGGGGGGACATATGCCCCTTGGCCCTGTGGACTCCTCATTCTATGGGGGAGAGCACTGCTGGAGGAGAACCAGCAAGACCAAGGCCCTCCAACATGAAGATTAATCAGAATTATCTGGAGGGTTTATTAAAATAAACTGGGTTTCTGATTCAGTAAGTCTGGGTTGTGGATAAGAATTTGCATTTCAACAAGTCTCTAGGTAATGCTGATGCCGCTGGTCTGGGAACTATTTGAGAACCATTGTCCTAAGCCATGAGACCAGAAAAGGATCCTTCTTGCTCAAGTCCAAGTTGGGGTGGTATCCTGAATCTAGGAGTGTTCCTGGTAAAGGAGTGACCCAGAGATAGTGGGGCCATGGTATGTGCAAAGAACTGATCCCTACATGTTCTCAAGCTCCAGCCATTGGGAAGATGCCCTGTCACAGGTCAGTCTGCCCAGTGAGTTGGCCATAATGGGTCTATATGTGGATATTGTTACATAAAATTACATCTGACCAGACCTCCAGGGTCAAATGCCAGAACTTCGGGGAGAGAAGTCTTCCTTTCTTATTATCTTTGTGTAGCAGCAGTAATCATGAATCAGAAACATGCCAGAAACTAGACTGTATCTTATGTACATTTTATTTTTCCTTAGAGTTTCTTACATTGTTATTCAGGCCCTGTAGCTCGGTCCAGCTGGATATGGTAAGCCTCCGAGCTGGTAACTTCTGTAATGAAACACCCAACAGATCAGGTTGCCTAATAATCTATATAGGATTCATCTGATGAGTAAAAAATAACATGTTTAGGTTCTTCCAGGAACTATCTGTTTATCTGCTTTGGCTGTAAGAATTACATTAAGGCTGAAACTTAGCTGTGGAGATCAATACCAAATGGATTTATTTAGCATGTGCAGGAGAAAATGGCAGAAGTGTCTGTTAACCTGATGACATTTTGTGCTGTTATTGAAAGTTCATTATTTAACTGATGTCTCTGCATAGTAAGGCTGAACTTTGAAATATTATTAGATATGCTGACTAAAGCAAAGGTGGTAGCACGTGAGTCTCAACAGTTTGTTTTTTTTTTTTTCCTATACAGCATGTCCCCAAACACTAATGCTGTGCTTTAGGATTTGAGTTACACAGATTTTGCTATCTCCTCTCTCTTTTATCATGGAGTCTTTGTGCATGCTATCTTTTATTTCTTAGAACAGTTTTAATTTTGTGTCCAGCAAGCTTAATCTTTCCTTTTTTTAAGTTATGTGCCAAAGTCATTTCCTCCAGACAAGTCTGGTCTGATTCCTTTTTACAGAGTTCAAAGCCAACAGGCAGTTCTCCAAATTCACAGACCTGGGCTGATATCGAGTCCCAGGCTGTGCTAGAGTAGGACAGGTCGTTGCAGAGTTTATAGAAGCAGGTGAGGTCTGAGAGCCAGTGCAAGTTTAAGATATACATGCCAGGATCATGCAACAGATCCAAGAGATGAGAAAAAAATGTGGTACAAGGAGAACAGAGCAAGGAAGTTCTGGGGTCTAAGATGGAGACTAACTGATGTGTCTAGATAGAGGCCGTGGGCTGGCCACATACCTTGCACTGGGTGGGCTGGCCAGGAGTGCGTTAGACTGGTCTCACTGGCTCTGTACACTAGTGCTATACACACCAAACCTTGTTTTATATTCTGATTAAACTTGCTTTGGTCTATCTCAATCATTAAATGGACTAAATGACTCCGACTAAAGTATTTTGAAATGATTGAGTTGTTTATAGTCACATGATTTTCCTTGTATCAAACAGAAAGCAAAAACATAAAAATGACAAAAAGACCAAAAAATCTTTAGGGGCATCTCTTGCCCTTAGGAATAGTGGAATATTTCTTTTCTTTTTCTTTCTTTCTTTCTTTCTCTCTCTTTTTTTTTTAACAGAGTATAAGAACAATTGTGTTTGGCAGGTTCTTAGAGTTCCTACTAATCAGGAGCTAATCAGAGCATCTATGTTATTCTTTGACGAAGTAGCTGAAGAGTATTCCATCGTGCGGATGTGTGTTTATCCACTCACCAATCAAAAGCCCTTTGCATTGTTTCCATTTTATAGCAATTCTGAATGATGCTTCTATACACATGTATGTATAGGTTTTTGAGTGAATATAAGTGTTCTAGCTCCAGAATAAATACCTAGAAGTGTGACTGCTGGGTCATATGGTTAAAAGTATGTTTACTTCTACAAGAAACTTCCAAATTGTTTTCTAGAATGACTGAACTATTTTGTATTTCTACTAACAATGTATGAGAGTTCCCGTTGTTCTGCATGATTGCCACTACTTGGTATTGCCCATGTTTTTAATTTTAGCCTTCAAATAAATATGTAATGGTATTTCATTATGGGTTGAATTTGAATTTCCCTAATGACTAATGATGTTAAACATCTTTTAATGTGTTTGCTTGCTATCTATGTGTCTTTCTTGGTGAAGAATCTGTTCGTATCTTTTGCCTGGTCATCCTTGTGGTCTTCAAGTCTTTATCTGGTCTGCCCGCATCTATCAATATTTCAGTGTCTTCTGATAGTCGCTCTATCTGTTTAACCCCAGGTTTTTAATTGGATTTAGTTGGAAAGGTAGAGATGAATTGCTGACCCCATGTAGTCTGGAGCCAGATGCTCTGCACCTCTTGGAAGAGTTGTCTCTACTTGCAGACATCATTTCCTTTCCACTCCTCAACCCACTCCAAATTATGTTTAGTCTCATTACCCCATCAAATCTCTTATCATAGTTTTTGGCAACTTCCATGTTGCTAAATCCAAGTGGATTTTATTTAACCCTTCAGTAGAATTTGACATTATATTTTTTGGAGGTGAGGGCTGGGAGCTGTGCAAATACTCGCGCGTGTTTACCAGTAGAAATACAGGAATGTATTTCTACTGTGAGCCTCGTAATTTCTTTTTTTCTTTTTTTTTTTTTTATTTCAGGGTATTACGAGGGTACAAACATTGTGGTTATACTTTCACGGGGAACATTGTAACGGGGAAGGGCATGCCTTTAACCCTCGCTTGGGTGAGGCAAAGACATAAAGAATTTGACATTTTTATTATTGAAACACTCTCTTTCCCTGACTTTCATAATATAATAATCTTAGTTTTTCTCCCACTTATGTGCTGACCCCTCTTCTGTGTCCAGTAAGAATCAAAATCTTTTGCCTAGCCATTAAATATTCAAATTCTTTAAAGCTTACTACTAGAGATTCTTTTCTTTTATTCTCTACTTTCTCCCTAAGCAATTTCATCTGTGCCTAAGGCTTCAACAACTATCTCAATGCAGATGGCTTATAAACTTACACCATCAGCTCAGATTTCTCCTCTGAGCTCCAGACATTAATGTCCATCTGCTTCCTTGGTGTCTCAATTGTAAATTCTACATGGTCAGGAATGATCTCATGATTATCCATGCAAAATCTCATTATTTCCAGTGTTCCCTTTCCATGCTGTCCTGTGGTCATATCTGACATCCTCCTTTCCTTCATCCTTTAATTCTAATATTTCACAGTCTATTTCATCTCTTAAATACCTCTCAAGTATGTTCACATCTCTTTATCTCCATTGTCAGGATCCACATCTGAGCCAGCATCATCTTTCACCAGGATCCTCATCTCCTTTTATCTCATTGACCGGCATCCCAAGCTTCCTCCTCCAATCAGAATGAGCTCCTTATCAGACCAGTCTGATCATAGCAACCTGTCTGATTAAAAATGATTTCCTTTTGGAGAAATCCTTATTTTGGACCATGATACCTTTTCTGATTTAGTCCTTGCCTAACTTTGTAGCTTAACCAATTCATTCATTCATGCACTCATTAATAAATATTTATTGAGTATTTACTATATGTCAGGAACTGTTCTTGTTGCTGGACATATAGCAGTAAACAAAGTTCTTGTTTTCATGAAGCTTATATTTTAGTGGGAAGACACATGCACAAAACACGTACACATACATATAGCATGTCATCTGGTGCCCATACAAGTGGGCAGAGAATTATAGGAGAGGTGTTAATAGGGTTGCCAGGGAGAGTCCCACTGAGAAGGTGATATTTGAGAAGACACCTGAAGAGAATGAGTGAGCAAGCCATGCCAGAATCTGAGGGAAGAACATTCCAGTCTTAGAGAACTGCAAGTGCAAAAACTCTGAGGTAGGAATGTGTTTGGGTGTCCAAGGGTCAGTGAGAAAACTGGTGTGGCTGCGAGGAGCGAGTCAGAGGAAAAGTAGTAGGAGTTGACATAAGGAAGATGTGAGGGTCCATTTGTATGGGGCCTTGTAAGCCATTGGTAAAGACTTTAGATTTTGTTTTGCACCAGATGAGAAGATGTGGGTGTGTTTTCAGCAGGAGCATGCCTCCTCTACAGGCAATCTTTGCACCAAAGCTCCCTGTTGGACAAGCCAAGGCTTTCTCAGAGCCACACTGAAGTCTGAGGCTCTCCCTCTTCTGTCCTGTTTTCTTCCTCATCTCCCTTCTCAGCTGCTGGACCTGTATCACGGCCCAAAGGCTTTCACTTCCTCCTCTTCCTCCCTCTCACCCAGTAAATCCTTTGCACTGCTGACTCCCTTTCAGTATCTGCTTGGAGCATCCACCTGACACAATCACCAGCTGCCAAGTCCTCCAAAGCAAAGCATTTTATTCTTTCCTTAAATCCTAAAATTCAATTGATTTTTAAGTCCTTTTAATTTTGTTAGGAGAAATGTTCCTCTAATCCTGTAATTCTCAAAGTGATTTTTTGCCATACCCTTGGGGATCCACAAGTTCTCTGTATTTTTAAAATTTACATTTTATAGCTTGATGCAACTTTATGACTAAGCATCACACAATTTCAATGTTCATTTTTGTTAGGCAGAATCCAATCAGAAGACAAAATCACATCAGAAATTTGGAGAGGAAAAAGATATATAAGGAATTATTAACTACTAAAATGTAGTTAACTACCAAAAGGAGTAAAAGAGGACTCTAAAGGATACAGAAATACCAAATGCAAAAGAAGCTATGACCTGTAGATCTGAGAGAAAGTGAATTAGAAAGGAACTATGTACTGAGAAGAACCCACCCAAGGCTGAGATTCAGACCTCACTGCAGATAATGTGGCTGTCGTAGAACTTTGTAGCCTGCTGGTAGCAAAGAAACTTGCCAGAGAGCATAGACTGAAGCTGGTCTCTAGGAATAGTTCACTGGATGGTGGAGAAACTTGCTGAAAGGTGTGATTGGGCCCAAGCTGGTCCACAGGCTCAGTCTGCAGAGTGGTGGAGAAGCTTGCAGGATAAACTACAGCTGTTGCATGAGAGCTGCTGAGGTGAGTTCTACTCTGGCCCCTCATTCCTGATATACTGACAGCCATTCCCAAAACAGCACATTGGAACCAGGAGTAAAAGGCTCTTCCTCTTGCTGTGCTTAGTGCTTCTCCCATGTCCTCTATTGACAAAACCTAACAGAGATTCAACTAATAGCAGAGAAGTGTTCACAGGGTCCAGCTCCAATGTCATAAAGCAGGGAAAAGAAGGGTAAATTTGGAGCAGAGAGGAAATAAATGATCACATTCACAAGTAAAAGCCAAATAGTGTCCTGGTATGTCATAATTAACGGTATCAGTCCTCCACTTCTATCCCTTCCAATCCCTTCACCATTCTCAGGCATATGGATGCATGGTCTGCTTCAACACCCTGTATATCTCTGCCAGAGGGTTGCCTCAGGCTGCCAGAGCCAGCTTTCCGGAAGTGCTTTGTCATTAATGTCTCTCCAGGTACAGCCTTTGCTCAATGACAAATGGGCGCTATGAATTCATGAGTATAAATATTTAGGCTCCCTTGTCCCTAGCCAGGATGATTTTGGAGTGTGGCTTGTTTGGTCTCTAGAGCTCCTCTGCAGGATTAAATCCAAAGTTATCCTCTGCAGGACTTTCCTTGGTATCATGCCCACACTTAGCTTCCTTCCCTTGCGTGTGCCATTTCTCTATTACCCTACTTGGTTTTTCCCGAGAACACTTCCTGTTCAATTTCATCTATTAGAATCTTTGTCTTAGAGATTGACTCTGGAGAGCTCAAATGAAGTCAGACACTATACAGATAAAAGACTTGCAGTAGTTTGAGAAGAGTATAGCAGAATGGAAGAGTATAGTAGACTCACATGGCATTTGGTAGTAAGAAATGCTGAACTAAAAGGGTTAACAGCACCTGTGCCTCGTCATTTATTTCTATATCTGTGGTGTGTATTAAAGATTGTCACAGAACCTGTCGTGGCACATATCAACTTGTTGCAGATTACTAGCAGCAAAAGTACTGCAGTAAATATGGGATGAGAAGCTTTTATGTCCTCAAGTTCAGCAATAACTACATTGGGTAACTGTTTAATCCAGATTTCAGTAATGTCATAATTCTCTTAGAATACACGAGACACTAGCTTCACAGAAGTACTAGGAAACATCTTATTAAAACTGCCATTACAGAAGTGCTTACTGGCAGAGTTTTGAGTAAGTACAAAGTTGGAAACAGAACCTGGAAGATTAAAATACCATTTTGTAGAATACACTTTGCAAATAGTCATTTCTTACACAAGTATTGTAAAAACATATTAAAAATAAAATTGGTTTTGAGGCTATATGTTTTTTTCTCTTAAATAAAACAATAGCCCTTTAATTTCAGCAGACCAATCTAATGTCACATTAAAATTAATGTTAATTTGCATTTTATTAATTCTATAGTGTTATTTGTATTTAATTTAAATTTGGTTTTGGTTTTATCGTTGTGCATGAGCTATAAGCGTAGGAAGTTTATACCTAATTTTGTATCTGTATATTGTTAAGTAATACTGTAATAAATAAGGAAAGGTATTAGTAGTCTCAATAACATATTTCATAAAAAGGGCATCATATTACTGAGGTTTGAGAAACATTTCTTTAATCTATTTAATTTAAATCCATTTAATCCAAATCCATTTAATCCACTTAATATAAAACCTGGTTCCTGTACCAGTAGCAGCAGCAGCATCTTGGAACTTGTCAGAGTAGCAAATCCTTAGGCCATCCAGACCGGCTGAATCGGAAACTCTGAGGTATGAACCCAGTGACCTGTGTTTTAACAAGCCCCCCATGACTTTAATGCACACTAAAGTTCAAGAAAACTGTTCTAATCCTTCTTTTCCTCCTCTTTTAGGCTCTCATCCTATGAATCTCTCTGACTACAATCTCTCCACTCCTCAATGTCCTTCATGTGGCTGTGAGAGGGATCTTTCTAGAGCATATTTATCATGCCAATCCTCCTATAAGTACCTTAAGTGATTAATCCATCCAGGACAGTCCTCTTATCTGGTAGAAAGAATAAGAAATCCTTTTATCAAGTTGTTGTGACGTCAAGCATCAAGAAAGCATTAATTCCATTGTAATTGTCACTGTTGTTATTCTTCTCCCCATCATTTTTGCCATCAGCAGTAGCATCCTCATTGATAAATGAAGTAATTGCAAATGTTTCCTAAGTTTGGGAAATCTTCTTCCTTGGTGAAAATATCCTCAATTTATCAGCCTCCCTTGTGTCAAGCACCTGAGCTGTGTTAAGACTCTCAGGTCTGCCTGTCCCTGATTTTGACTCAGGAGTGACTGGCGTGGAGAAGCAGCGAAGGAGTCATGCTGGTGCCGGTACCATGGCAACGAGTCTGTTTGGGGAGCAGCAGTGACAGAGCTCCTAATGGTGGGACCAGTGTCCAGTGCATGTTGTGCAGAAGCTGTAGCACGGTGGGGACAACAGTGTCATCCCTGGACTAATTTTGGTATTGATCTTGGCTGTGGCTCTGGCTGTTTAGCTTCTGTTTTTCTTGCCTGTGTTCTGTGCCTGATTTTCCAGATTTTTAGGAGATTCTGTGAATTACTCCTGATATTTAAAAATCTGTACCTGTTTTTTTTTTTTTTTGAGGCACAAACCAGCCAATCATAGTGTCTCTTGCTTATAACTAAGAAGATTAGTACAGGCCTCAAACTCTATTTCCAGATTCATCTCTCATCACTTCCTTCCCTAGAAACTTAATGTTTTAACAGTCCTGGTGCAGTCACCATTTTGCAGATACATCA
The DNA here is from genome assembly GCA_004363605.1 of Indri indri. NCBI lineage: Eukaryota > Metazoa > Chordata > Mammalia > Primates > Indriidae > Indri > Indri indri. Next base: position 45,663 of record RJWJ010008042.1, on the reverse strand, counting down.
CATCGCATCATGCTTCTTTATCTGTGCTTATGGTGTTCCCTCTGCCTGAGAAATCCTTCTTGTTACCTGTTTTGAAGGGCAAAATCCAATTTATCCTTTAAGACCCATTAATTCTTGCCAGAATTAATATCTGACTATTGGCAATTGGATATTGGATATTTAACAGGTGGCCTACTTTTATTCTGAACAAGCATACTGAAATAAAATACCGAGATGTTTAGAAAAGCTGATAAAAATAACAAAAACTTCCTTTAGGTAATAGGTCAGTAGGACCAAACCCTGTCCATCATTTCTGTAACTGATGCTGCCTGCTTTCCTACTGGGAGATTTATATAAATTGAGTGAAAGATAATACATTTTAGCATTATGACATAACTAGTCAGAGATTAAGATTATTGATAAAAGGAAACAATGTACAGTCATGCGCCACATAAGGATATTTTGGTCAATGATGAACCACATATATGATGGTGGTCCTATAAGATTATGACACATATTTTTATTGTGCCTTTTCTATGTTTATATGTGTTTGGGTATACAAATACTTACCATTGTGTTCCAATTGCCTACAGTACTCAGTACAGTAACATGCTGTACAGGTTTGTAGCCTAGGAGCAATAGGGTATAGCACAAAGGCCAGGTGTGCAGTAGGCTACCCCATCTAGGGTAAGTGCACTCTGTGATCACACAATGATGAAATCACCTAACGATGCATTTCTCAGAACTTATCCCTGTCTTTAAGCAACACGGGACTACATAAATAAAGCCACGAGGTCAACTTGTCTCATACTGTACTTAGGCCCAGTTCTGGACATGTGCTCAACCCTCCAATACATATTCCACCCTCTCTCTTTGTGTAGGGTTCTGACCCTAAATCCAAAGGTGTACCTGATTAGTCCAAAGCAACAATGATCATCAGTGGTGTAGGGACTTAAACATAGGCCAACCATACATAATGTTATCCTTGGCTAAGTGATTACATTGGTCTGATAAACTAAAAGGCTTTTGATTTGCTGTCTACCTCACCCACTTCCACTCCTTAACTATCTACCTTTCTGGATGCAAAAAGGAAAGATGAAACTTCAATGACCATCATGAGCCAAACTATAATACCAAGTTTAAAGCTAGCATCGTAGACAGCAGAAAGAAAAGGCAGAAAAAAATCTGGGTCCTTTGTGACATCGTTGACCTAGTAACCCACCAGCCCTGAATTTGACTACATGGAGGTCCATGACATAGAGCCATGTAGTTTATACATTTTATGACTAGCTTTACACTGCCCAGGATGTTACTGGTGGCCTTATGGTCTGTAGTCTGAACTTATTGATATTAAAACAATATGTTACCTTTAAAGCTTAAGGCCTGAGAAAGTTTGAACTTTTTAAGTTACTACTTGCAGACAAAAAGACTCTGATGATCCGTAAAACATATGTATCCATATTCCCCTATTTGTCACTGCAACTTGCATCTAGCTCCCCGGTACCCATTGACAGCTCCTTGAGAGTACGCAACATATATATCATCTTTGTGTAGCTTGAATACCTAACACATAAGTGGGATTTAATAAATTTTAGCTAAATTTAAATTTCATTATCTTTTACATTTATGTTCTATTTCTCTAACTGAATTTAGTGGCATTTGGGAAAAAGACAATGCATGATAATGCATTTATATCCCTGGTCCCTATTATAAGGAATATACTTTGTATATTTAGTTAGTTGATAATAATTGATATTACAGTTATCATTTATTAACTATTTGCTATATGCCAATCATGACTCTCGGTACCTCACCTATATTAACTCATTTAATCTCCACCAACAACTTTCCAAGTAAGAAGTATTATCACCAATTTGCAGATGAGGAAACAGAGTCTTAGGAAAGTTACTAACATGTTTAATGTTGCAGTTATCATAAATATAAGTCTATGAATTCAAACCCAAACCCATCTGGCTTACTGATAAAGATGATGAGGATAATTTTGCTACATATAAGTTTCTTCCTTGCTCTGACACTTTATGATTATATGACTTTATTCCAGCAAAATAAATCTAGGTCTCAGGGAATTTATGTTCAAAATAAAAATGATCCCGATGATTTCATCCTTGCCCCAGGACACCACACTCCCACTCAGATAGTCAGCAAATGGCTCAAACCACCCACTGCCTGGGATGGTCTGAAAACCAAGTCAGCAGGGTGGACACCAGAGGGGCATGAATCAGTGAGAGCTGAAGTCCTGATAAATACACTTGTGCACTGAGAAGCCATTTGCTGGGACCTTCTGCTCTGCTCCCATAACTCAACAAAAATGAAACATGAGGCAATCACACCAAGATACCAATGTCAGATCATCAGTAACTCAGTCATGCAGCAACCCTTACCAGCTTCATATGCCCAGCACTGGGCCGGGCCCAGCAGGAGGCTGAGGAGAAGTAAATGGGCTTTCAAGACATTTGGGGAGATAAGCAAAATATGTACAGGCAAAGATGACTAACACATAAGGTAATGTATGTTAAGAGTCAAATGAATAATGTATTAATAGAAGGAATTATGGGACTAAGAATGAATTTGAATGCGAAGGATCACTGGGGGCTAAGGTGATTAGAGAAAGCTTCAAAGAAATGGCAGAGCTTGATGTGGCTTTGACAAATAAGGAGGCTTCAGCAAGGCAGAGAGAAGACACAGCAGAGGATACCATATGGATCTACATGTGGCCAAGTTGCTGTTGAGAGAGCGGAACAAGGAGATCACTGAGTGTCAGGGGATGGACTTAATGATCCAGAATGCCAAGATAAGGCACTTGGAATTTATCTTGTAGGAGTGGAGTTTCCAGAAGATTTAGAGCAGAGGATGACCCAAGAGAAGAAAAGTTAGACTAACTTCCTAATGAACTTCATAGACCTGAGTTTTCTTGAGTCACTCAAGTTCTACCAGTATTTGAATAAACATGGGGATTAATTAGACTAACACTCCAAATCTGTTGGTACTCTCCCCAGAACCTCGTCTCTTTGTAATATCTCTGTGAGTGTCCTGGACTCATGGCAATATGTTATGCTTTTTTCTTCGATGGTTGGCATCCACAAATGGGCAACACTTCACCACTTCCATTGCTGTCAGGGCCCCATGACAACACTGATATCCCTGCTAAAGGTGTTGTCCCAGTGCTGTGTTGAGCTGTGCAGGCACTATTGTCCTTTTTGTGTCAAAGCCACTCACAGAAATGGCATGAGGCCACCTCTGCAACTCATGAAAACTTCTTCTCACCTGACCTTCATCTCCTTGCTGAGCTTTATAGAAACTGGACTTTCAGCTTTTCTCCTTGGGGATCAACACAAGACATAATCCAGGCTGGGATGCCGTGTACTCGCTAAACATTATATGGCCTCCCAATTCCAGTCATTTCCCAGAATCCTCTGGGCAAAAATAAAAACTCCAAAACATAAAAACCTTGTTCAGGTTGGCTGCTGGCTACTCTATCCATCAATCCATCAAGTGTGCTCAGATACAAATGTTTTCAGAGCATGCCCTGGAGATGGAGCATGTTCTGGTGGGTAAAACTGCAGCACTGAAAATGCAGTGTTTACATTTAGGATGAGTTACTTCTCACCCAGCTCCACCAAGTCAGAAACAAGGTCTCATTCCCTCTGCTGCTGCACCTGTGCATTTTGAAAACACAAGGTCTTTCTCGTCTCAGTTTGCAATAACCATGAAAGTGCCTGCTTCCAAGGACACCATGGGTGAAGGCCTCTTCCAATCATACTCCCAGGTCAGGCTCATTTATAGAGAGTTTGCAGGACTAAGTGGCAGCCAGTCACAGACAACACCACCTCAACCATTTCTCAAACTGATATTTCATTAAACACTGGGCTAATAAATTTCTGTTTGGCTGGTTGAGAAGAGGATGCAACAAAGGAAAATGAAGGTACTTGGAAAAAACATGAAGAAAACAAACATGTAAAGAAACACATTGATCTCTGATGTATTTTCCGTGTTGAAACTCTTAAAATTAGCTTAGAAATGAAAATTTGCCCAATGTCTGGAGTTAATTTGATACATGATTTATAGTGGTTTACATTTGCTCTATATTATCTGTAAACACTTCAGGCCTGAGAACACAGTTTCCCTTGGTCTTTTGAATGTAGGATCATAAATGCAAAGTGACTAGAGTTATATTATCTGTTTATATCAGGAGTGCTATTGGGTTTTATATACATCCTGCTGGCTTCAACTAAGCATCTACCACCAGTATGATGAGGCCATTTATATTCAATAGGACACTAGGTTTCAAAAGTATCTAAGTATTGATTTTACCAGGAAAATGTTCTGATTTATTTCTGAAATTGGTTCTCAATTGCTTAGGATTCTTTTGGGGGGAAATAGGGTTCATTAAAGTTGCAGTAAGCAGAGGTCTTCATCTATCCCTGTACTCCTTAAATATACATCCTCCTAGATGCTTTTGCTTAGAGGCATGACAAGACACAAATTGCCACATGAGGTCAACTTCTACATTGCAGAATGGCTCTACCCAGATACTAGTCATGATACAGCAGGAGGTGTGCGGCAGTGTTGCACTGGGCAGAGTGTGACTCAGACACTGTTAACACTGGAATGGCTGCAGTTTCAATGGGACATACAGTGGCAGGCAAGCTGGGGCTGACAAAGCAGGAATATTTTATTAATGGTTGAGATGGCAATCTTGGATTCAGGTAACTACAAAAGAACAGAGAAACAGGGAATGAGAAACAGGAAGTAAGTAGAAATTAGGTCTGTGTGCCCTAAGCTCAGGAGGCCATGGGAGGAGAAGGTAGATTAGGCTGTAGTATGGGGAACGTTCCTCTAGGGCAATTGTCCTTGCACTTGAGCATCTGCAAAATCACCTGGCTGGCTTGGTAACACCCTATTTTCCAGCCCCACCTTCAGAGTTTCTGATTCAATAGATCTGAAGTGAGACAGGAGAAACTGCATTTCTAACAAGTTCCCAGGCAATGCATCTGCTCTTGGGCCCAGGACCACACTTTGAGAATCACTGCTCCAGGGTTTTCATCATTGGAAAGACAATTATTCTGGGGAGCAGAGTGTTTCCTAAATGCAGAGACCACAATCTTGGCTTGAGGCTGAGCTTGCCTATGTAGAGGGGAGAGAATAAAGAGAAGGGCAATTCCAAGTGGGAAAAAAGCTGGCTTCTAAGACAGCACAGGAAACCAAAGAGGCAAAAAAGAAGAAGTTTCCCACCAGAGGGTGCGGAGTTGGTATGCAGAGATTGAGCACAGAGGAGCAGGCCTATGCCACGGCACAGCAGCATCCCTGATGATGTGAGGACAGAAGCCACCAGCCACCCACCTGAGCTCAGTGCTGGTGGCATTGCTGAGATCGACCTGGCTAGAAGTGACCAAGGTGGGTTTAGGGATTTACTGTGACAGGAGGTTCGGACCCACTAAAACATAGCCAGGGTCAGGATAAGAAGTGGGTAAGGCATAAGCAGTCAGACAAATCCAGAATGATCACATCAAGGCGAAGGGAATGTACACGAGAATTGGCAGGTGGCTTCAAACCAGAAGATTCCCAGGAACTGGAGAATCCCAGCATGCAGCAAGAGATGCAGGCAGGGTACCACGATATGGGCTCAGCAACAGGGTTCAGGAACCAGGCAAGGGAAGGCTGAAGCATGTCCCAGTGGATATCTGAGCAGCAGGTGCAGGAACCAGAAAGAAGAAGAAAGCAATTTGTCTGCTGGATCTCAGGAACTTTTAGTTACCTCTAAAAAAGTAGAAGCTAACATTAAGCTCTGCTACCTGGATTCATCAGGTGTGCGACCTCCCTGCTGCAACTCGACCCACCTGGCATTGAGTCCTAGCACCCAAGGCTTCTTCTCATTCCTTCAGCAGTTTTGTGAGGGAAGTTGGGAAAGTAAAATTCTTGTGTCCGTTATTATTTTAATTCAGAGCCAATTCTTTTAGCCAATGATCAAAGGTCCTAAATCCTGGTATGTGTATATGTAGACATAAATATACACATACATATATATGCACATCTATCTAGCATCCATCTATCTGTCTGTGGGTGCCCATCCCGTAGATCTCCCTGTTGGCATATGGAGTAGAGCAGAAAGGTAAGAACTATATCAGTTGCTTAGACAATAGGAAATTGGCAATTCAGTGTGCCAGCCAGTATCCTGGATTTAAATCATTTTACTATGTGTTATCTGTGCCCATTCCTTTCATGATCATTCCTCAAGTCAACAAATATTTACCAGTTGTTTATTACATTCTGATTATTTTGCTAGATATTCTAGATCCAATTCCAAATGAAACATAGTCCTTACTTTCAAAGAGCTTAGAGTCTACTGGAGGAAACAGTCAGGCACACAGGAAGTTACAGGCAGAGTTAACGGCTGTGATGGGATAAGTAGAAAGTGCTGTGGAAACAACTAAGCAACAAACATAGCATTTGTAGGGTCAGAGAGTCTGTTGGGTAGAATTTTGAAAAAACCTTCACCATTGCTCTCTATTCCTGCCTGCTCCATCTTATGCCAATTTCAAGAGGACAGTTCTGTACTCCCAAATTACACGTGTTAATTAGGCACATTAGGGAGACCGAGCAGTGTAGCAAGAAAGCCTGGGGCTCTGGAATCAGACTGATTGGGTTCAAATCCCAACTCTGCCATGTTCCCTGTGTTACCTTGGGCAGTCACTTAACCTCTCTGTGCTCTGCCTTCCTCATCTGTAAAATATTGCTGGTCATACCACATATTGATATGAAGACTGCATGAGAAAATAGATGCAAAAACACAAAGTAGCAGAGAATAAATTCTCAGTAGGTGTCAATTTTCATTGCTGTTGTTGTTGCTACTATTACTACTACTGCCACATCTAGCATACAATAGATCCTTGGTCCCTGAAAATATTTTATATTGGTCCAGTTCCTTCCTCTCCAGAGCCTTCCATCTTGATCTTGGTAAGGTTGTCACCAGTGCCGTTATCATCATCATTTTAGGTTCGGGATACAAAAAAATCCCCAGGGCCCTAAGTAAAAATGAACAGACATCATAACTAGGGGGGAAAAAAAAAAACTGTCCTCAGAACATCAAACTACTCCAAATTATATAAAAATGGATTCTTATGATTTCAAGGAGATGGATATAAAACAGTGTAACAGAGAGAACTTTGAGGAAAAAAATCTCTTGACCAAAGCATATATCATTTTTATATTAACAATTGGATTGTTGCATTTTAGGTAGGCATAATACATTTGAAACACTTTTATTTTATTCAAAAATCAGCATGAACTGGAACAGGGAAACTGAGGAGGAAACAGCCTCACCCACCCGATAGGAATTGGACATAAGAGGGGTTGCGAGGGGCATTTCCTTCCCGACCCACAGGAGAGCAAAGGGCAAGAACACCTGATGTTCCAGAAGCCGAACTTGTAGCAAATCAACTTCTAACAACTTTCTGGATAATGGCTTTACTGAGAATCACAGTTAAGGGAGGTTGGGACGTTAAAAATAACATCAGGACTCTCACAGTGCAAGTTTTGATCACTAACGAATCCAGCGTTCCTGCTTTTCAAGCAACTAAGGTGGCCGTCTTTGAGCCTCTGTGTTTTCAAGAACAGACGGCTGTGGAATGAACCAGCCATGATCCGTGGGAGACGTCCTTGAAATGTATTCATTCTTGGGAGAAAGGGCCTGGGCTGCTGCTGCTGATGCAGACATCTCTCTGTGACACTTTTGGTGTTTCACAAGCCAGGCCACAGCTAATTCTCCACAATTTGACCGTGGCCTCATTCTGGTATCCACTATTTTAATTTAAACGGTATCTCTGTGGATTGTGGGACTGAGTGTGAAATAGGGAAACTGACTGTTGAACAGCAGGTACCCTTACTCTTTGCTCTTCTTTGGGTCAGAAAGTGAATATCCCAAGGGAGAGCCCCCCACTGCAAAATAGTCACTTTGGTTAGTAGATCGGGTATTTTGTTTCTTCAGCGGTGGGGACACAACTCAAAATGCTAATCTTCCTTCTTTGTAACCTGCCTTCAGAGTCAGTTTACAACACTCACAAGTGAACCAATCCATGTCTTTATTAAAGTCATTCCTTATTTATGGTCCAAATTTCTTAAAATGGTCATCTGCTGACCTCAGCTCTGAATTACCTTAAGCTAGGTCCAGTAGTCAAATCTTCCTTCTAAAGTATGTAGGATTCTGCACCATTTAAAAATATTCAAAAGAAGCTTCTTTCAAGGTAAACCCAGAAGAGTAGCTCACAAAATGTCTAGAGTAATGCCATCATCACTGGAATAACTGCATAATATGTAACCCACCTAGGTAGGAATTTTAAAGGGGAAGCTTTCATTGTTGATGTGTGAGTTTTGGTATGTTTGGTTAAAAAATACTAAATCACATTACCATGTAGTCATATATTCTATGCCTATTTGTCTATGTCTACAATACACTTATTGTTTTATATTCTGTCTTCCATGTGTATGTATTTCATAAACTTATAGAAGTTATGGACCTACATAAGGTCCATAGGTATTTGTTTCATAGCTATGTTTCTTCTTTTGATGCTAAAAATCTATTGCTATCCCGCAGTGATGCAATTTGATTCATAGTGGATTTGGGGCAAATTTGAGTGCAAAGATATTTTATTTATTTATCTACCTCTGGATTTATTTATTTATAGTTATCTATACTCGCCTCTCTGTACATGTGGAAGCAGAAAGGGAGAGAGAGTGAGAGAAGGAGGCAGAGAAAGAGAAGGAGGAGGGAAAAGAAAGACAAAATACGTAGATAAAATAATTTAAGGTTTGCAAGGAACACTTCATCTTGGGGCACGGCATTTCGAGCTCTAAGAAATAATGCTTTTACACTTGAGGGCTGGAGTCTCAGAAAGACCCAAAACAATAGATATCATTTATGAGCTTTACAGAAAAAGAATTTGCCCCATTCTCTCATCTTTTCAGAGAAAATATCCTAGACACTCCAGACTTAACACATGGCTAATAAAGGAACCAAACATACAAATAAAAATGTTCTTCAAAGGATTCAGAGTCTTAAATTTTATATGGTATCCCCTGCTGGAATCAATCGTCAGCCAAAAATACTTGCTGAGTACTTTCCCTGTTCATGCGGCAGAGTCTTAACAGCCACCTATTCCCGGGGCCATAATAAAACACTGTCAGTTGCCAGTAATGGCACCACCAATTTCAGTGATTCCATCTCTGGAATCTTCGTAGAATACTCCCTTTGATCTGCCCACTCCAACAGCCCTTCCACCTATTGACCCAACCACCTTTTCAAGGTCCTTTACCACTCTCATGCCTCCTTATCCAATTTATAGTCCATGGCTCTTTAGTTCCCTTTCTCCTGCATCATACTTCCTGGAAAAACCTTAAGGTGGTTAAACCCAGCTTTCTAACTACAGTGCTCCTGCACACAAGCAACTGTACCTGGATGTAAAGAATACACAGCCATGCTAGCTGGTCTAATGTTAAATAATCGCCACTAATTTCAAGTTGGTCATTATCATGCTTATTAGTCTCACTACATTTCCCTAGTCAATTTACCTTCCCACTCTCCAATGTAGCTATTTTATACCCCTCCACACTTTAATGTTCCAAACAGGCTTTCCAGCACCATCCTCAGCTAATTTCCTTTTTTTCCTCATCAAAAAAATGTGTTTTCTATTGAGTTGGAGGCTGGGTTGCTTTTACTTTGGTTTATCACCAACCAGCAAACAAATCATGCAAATGGTAGGCAAGGTCAAGATTACAAGTGAGTAGATACAGTTACCCATTATTTCTCTAGTTCTTTCTAGAACAACCTTCATAGAGTGAGACATCTATCAAGTCAGAGGAGCCGGAAATAGAAAGTCTCACTGCCCTTCATACTTCTAGCTGGGAGAACAGCCACACTAGCCCTCAGAGGTCTACTGCACTAACTATAAGAAATTTCTCTCATAACTCATTAGGTTCTACCTTCAAGACATATCCCAAATCTTATCACCTCTACTGCACCTACCTTAGTCCAAGTCACCATCACCTGTGGACTGCATTCTTATAGAAGCTGCCATGTCAACTCTTGCCTACCATGGCATGACAGCTAAAATAATCCCTTTAAAGTAGAAATTGGGGCCTGGGTCTCCATTGCTCACAACATCCAGTGGTTTCCCATCTCACTTGAAATGGCATCCCATGTCACTATGACAGCCCCACACATGATCTGCCCCGGCTGCCTTCCCAGTGCCATTTATGACTATTCTCCTGTCTCCTGCTGTGCTTGCCCTGCTCCAGCCCCACTGGCTGTCTTGCTGCTGCTCACACACACATGACGTATGTTCATCTCTCAGTTCTTTGTCTCACTTCTCCCTGCCCATGTCTTCAAAGGACTCACTCATCTCTCTAGTAATTAAGGTCTCTACTCCGATAACACCTCATCAGAAAAGTCTGCACTGACAACTTAATCAGAAGAGTTTCTGCACACAAATACAATCACTATTTTCTTCCTCTGCTTTGCTGTTTTTCTTATCATTTATCACTACCTGATATTATGTTACATATCAGCCAATTTATTTACATGTTTTCTCCTCCATAAAGATAAAAGATTGTAGGGCAAGAAGTGTTTGAGTAACCACTGAATTCCTTGCACCTAAAGTAGTGCCCATGGTACCTTAGGCATTTGGTAAAATGTTTGTTAAATAAATAAATTACTAGCATTCTACTTATTCTGGCATATTTTAATCAGACATTTGATTTTCCCCACCCATTTATGAGGTAGGTGGTGCAGAGATTAATGTACCCATTTTTTAGCAAATGAGAACTATGGCTCAAGATGTAATGACCTGCCCAGGATCACACAGCTCACAGCAAATACAGATGCCTGTCTTCACTTTCCTGTTCAGTTACATTTGCTACTCTGAGCCAGGCAAAAATACAGGCTGCATTTTAGTGAGCAGATCCAGGTCACCTTATGGGCCAAACATTCTAGAATGTTGCTTTGCATTAAAAACAGTATTTCTCTCCAGTTCTTTTATGGTTTTCAATATTTAAGGTTTTCTAAATAAAATATGTGATTACAATTCCTATTAGAAAAAAGAAAAGTGGAAGTAGTCTATTTTTTTTTTAAATCATACAAATGTAATTGTACCAAAGAGCATTTTTAGCATAACACAAAACCTCTTTGTCTAAAATGCAGTCTCTGCCTTAGCTTCTTATCTCTCCTTCTGTGGAGATTTAATTTGAGAATATTTTCACCCCTTGTTTTATTTGTACACAGCTCTCACCATGTACCTAGTTCATAAACACTTCTAATTATTGAAAAGTGCTTCCTGCAATTTGATATCTCTTAGCCACATTTTACTGGCAGTTTCCATAGCAAACTTTCCATTAGAATGTCTTCATGACTGTAGGATGTATGAACAACGAGCTGTTTTTCACCTTGCTGAATGAAGAAATGGGAATGTGATTCAAACAATTTTGTCCCAGCAATTGGCAGTAATTCTGAGACCACCAGCAGCATTTTCATGCCTGATGTGGTGTCCTAGAGACTGGCGGCAGTGCGCAATGGCTGTAGGAGGCAGGCAATGCGCCTTTCAGTGCTCCCCATAAAATTTTGACAAAGACAAGGCAGCCTCTCATCACTCATGGCCAAGTCACAGATAGTGACACTTGAGGGCTGGAATAGTTAAGAACCGTAAAATCCTGGGAGTTTTGCCTTCCCACACAACTTGCTGCTGTGCTCACATCCGTGAACAAGCTGTCCTTCCCTCATACACAGCTTTACTTATAGCTCCCAGAGGGGAGTGATGGAAACCACATTTTATATTTCCTGCAGCATCATGAATATTGACATCCTTCTTTTTTCTCTGCCACTTGCATTCACTATCTAACTGGTTAATGGATAATATTTAATGCCACAGAACAAATTACAATTCTACATATCATAATATAGAAATACACCACCTTGCCATGGAAGTGGACTTTTATAATTAATCTCCTGTCATCAGAAAAAAATCTACAATTAGTGTCGGATTTTAAATTTTACAACGGCGGGCGGGGGGGGGGGGTGTTTAATGTTTAGAAATGCAGGCTATCAAGTTAAAAATAAATATTTTTTCCCTGCCACACACACTTACATCTCTGCTTCTAGAAAGAAAGTAAAATCACCAAACTCATGCTGGTCTGAATGGAATCTAGTCTCAGTTGCTGCCCCATAATGGATGGGAAGAGACTACTTTCTGTTATCAGGCAAGAAAGCTATAAAACTGTCATTAAATATTTGGGTCTGTGCTCAAAATAGTGAATATTCTTGCTGCATTATTCAATGCCAGATGCCTTTAGATCCACTGATTACTCGAGGATGATTTATTTATCTAGAAAGACTGTTCTTTCTCACTTGCTTACTACCCGAAACTTAGAATCCCACAACAGACGTAAGTCAAAAAGCAAATGCCTGTGTTTCAGAAGTTCGTCAACCGGCTGTTATGAATCTTCAAGTTGATCTGGCCCCCTCTTTCTTTTCACAGCTGAAAAGACAGAAGCCTGGAAGGATGCAGTGACTTTTGTACTGATTCATGTTTTATGACCCTTCCCCTCTACCAACCTTTAGTGTAAAATCATGGTAATATGTTTCTTTACCGTTCACCATGCAAGGCTAAGCTTAATATAGTTAAGGAAGTTCACACTTTTGGGGAACAGTATTATTCAGATAGGAATTTATAGTAATGAAAAAGTGGTTAATAACACAGTCAGAAAAAAATATAAGCATGTCTTCTTCCATTGACTAAAGTTTCTTAAAGTATCTGTAATTGCCAATCCTTTCTATTTTTCAGTCACAGCTGACGGCATGAGAATATCCCTGGTAATGTTTTCCTGCTTTAGTATCATTTATAGCCATAGATGAACATAGGTGAAAGGAGGAATGTGAAGAAGGCTTATTCTTCCTCTGCGGCTCATTTTGATCATTCTGAATTTGATGTTTGATATGGGGCATAGGGACATCTAGCTATAGTGTATTTAGAATATTAAACAGATTCCAGATTTGGAAAGGTAAGGTCAGAATCTTCTTGAGTTAATCTTTCCCATCTCTTTCCCCCAACCCCTGTACACTTCCCAGCCAGTATACGATGTGGGCAGTTATCAAGGAGGATGTTGGTGAAGGCTGGTTTATAAAATCCTTTTATGAATATCTCAAGCTATGTCAGGAATGAATGCCTCACCACTCAACTCTTATGGAATTCTGGGCTCTCTGTACCTCCAACACTGCAACTTTATGTATCTTAACTTACTGGACCCAAACCAACCACTCATATTGGTCATAATGACTGAAAAAGAGGAATGGTTCTAGTTGCCGAAATGCATACAGTACTCTATTTCTATTAAAGAACAGAGTTTGGGATCCCATTTAGTGGAGCATAATCATACAAATGACACTTTACAATGTAGACTTTGCCTAAAATTCCAAATAATTTAAGAAAAAAATGACTCATCTCATTACACCACTAAAATGTCATTTTTACACCTGTGTGTCCACCCGTGCTGCTTTGAAAACTAACAAACTCTCCACATTTCAAAATTCTCATCAATATCTGTTGTATTTGAGAAAAGTCCTCAACTTCTTCATAAATATGTTGGAACTACTCCAAATCCTCATTAATATTTCCATTGAATGAGAAGCAGAACTCAAAACAACATTGTCTTTCATCATTTTGTTGTAGTTTCACATTTTACTCCTTTGGTGGTTGTGCTACAGTGGGATGAAGTTTGTATCTCTCTCTGAATTCATATGTTGAAATCCGAAACCCCAAGGTGATGGTATTAGGTGGTGAGGCCTTTGGAGGTGATTAGGTCATGAGCCCTCATGGGTGGGATTAGTGCCCTTATAAAAAAGGCTAAAAAAGACCCCTTGCCCCTTCTACCATACGAGGACAAGCAACAAGTGCTGCTGATGAGCCTAAAGCTAGCCAGGTACAGAATCTGCCTTGATCTTGGACTGACTGGCTTCCAGAACAGTGAGAAATAAATTTCTGTTGCTTATAAACTACCCATTCAATGGTATGGTGTAATAGCAGCTTCAATGAACTAAGACAAAAGATAATAAATATTTCTTTTGCATATCATAGAGACCAAGATCTCTTATTATGAATCCTATGTTAACTATAATTGACACAAATTATTATTTTTAAAATGTAGTTACTTATATTGATACATACATGTTGAAGAGAAATTTTAAAAAATCTTCTGCTTACTGATAGTATTTTTTTATCTGAAGAATCAGTACTAACTGAAAACTTTATATACATTTAAACTATAAATTTTCAAACTGAAATCAGCATCCTGTAATTCTTCATGCTATTTGAGGAAAGAAGGGAATATAGTAGCATCAAAATAATCTTAGAATTCTGAGGCAGAATCTCCAGTTCTAGTTCAATCTTTTATTATCTTTGAAAACTTGGGCAAATTGCCTACCTTTCAGAATTTCTTCCTCCATAAAACAGTAAGACTGTAATAAATAATTTTGCATGTACGTTCCAACTTTGAGATATCATGCAAATATGTAACAATGAATTGAAATTCATACATATGCTTAGTCAGGACACCCGTTAGACACATACTACACATACGCACACAAAATTGCTTTCTCTGTTCCCTGATTCTGCTCATCCTTGGTGTCCAGGAACAAGAGCAGTCACAGAGATAAACATAAAGGTATTTGTGGAAAATTGATGACTGACTTCAACTATTCTTTATATAGCCCATTATAATATGTTTACAATGTTATCCTATTCTCAATGATCTATTTTGTTAAAAACTGGGAAAACACAAAATACTTTAAATTTTATAGAAGCAAAGATTAAAATGAAATATTTAAGAGGCAATAAACCAAATTAAGTATCTTAGAAAAAAACAAAAATTTTACCACAGAGATGCTTTCCCCTCAAACACCAGACCCAGACAACTTCACAGGCTTACCTTCAAAGATCAAATTATTCAAATAAACTTGAATAATTTGCCTAAATTATTCTAGAGCATTGAGAAAGATGGAGAATTTTCAATTTTCTTTCTCTGAGGCCAGTACGCCACTGATAATATTACACCATAAAACTACAAACCAATTTCACTTGTGAATATTGAAATAAAAATTTGAAAGAAAACATTACAGTAACGAATGGAATTCAGCAACACATAAAAGAAGACTAAACCACAATTAAGTGCAATTATATCAGGAATGCAAGGATGGTTCAATTTTAGTAAATCTACTAATAAAGTTAGCTGTTAATAGAAATCAAAGGAGAAAAGTCATATAATCTTTTCACTACCTGTGAAAGGTATGCTAAAATGGTATTTGGTAAGATTTAACAGGCATATTACATAAAAATTCTTAATTAAATTTTATAAAAATAGATGGATAATTACTGTCTCTATCTCTCTCTCTATGTGTATATATTTCAAATCAGAAACCAGAATCTTAACAACAGAATATTAGTTTTGTAAATATTAGCTGATGAAATTAGATGTAAGAAAGAAATTGAGGTATAAAAATATTATGGTTATATACAGATGGTATGATTATATATTTGGGAGCTCAATGAAATTAATTGAAAATTACTAAGGAAAAAATTTAATTGGATATTAGATTATAAAATTAATATTCAAAAGTTAATATTTTCTCTAAAGATACCAAATTAGAAAATATAATAGAAAACTTCATAATAATGATCTTAATATTTATAAAATACCTAGTAATAAAATTAATAAAGATACATAAGAACTACATGAAACAAAAACTATCTACCAAGGGACAGCAGGGGTTTGATATGTTTATAAAACTGGATTTTTTGTATGTATCCCAGAGAGGAAGATAGGTAAATGCAGTCATGTAAAGATATTATCTCTAAATTAGACCATAAATGTAATTTAATACAATTTTAAAAACTGGCAATATTAATTTGTTTGGAAAAAGATGACATTTTTATATGTTCATACAGAAAAGTAAGATGCAAGAACAACTAAGACATTTCTGAAATAGACAAATAAGAAGACAACTTGCTATGCATTTTTAAGCCAAATTTTTGATGCAGGTATATATCATCTATCAATCTGTCTGAGTTATGCTTTATGAAATTGCTGATTTCCAACTCTTCCTGATCTACAAAAACAACAATTTTATATGCCTAAACATATATAGGTGGCATTTCAAACCAATAGAATAAAATATGTCATTTTACAAAAAAGACATGTAAATGCATGGAAACCAACTCAGCCTCATTTATAGTTAATGCAATGTATGTTTAAAGATAAATAGCATTTTATTAACCTTTCAAATAGACAAAAAAAAATTAAGTTTAAATGTAAATGTGCTGACAACTGTATGGGGAGATAGGCAATGTCATACGTTATTGGTGATTGTTCACAGTGGTTCCAACTGTTGGGAAAGCAATTCAGTAATATCGGTCAAAACATGGCAGATATTTCTCTTTAAAATTCCATTTAAGAAATTTGTCTTACAGATGCATTTGAACATGCATGCAAAAAGTTTTATATAAGAATGCTGTTGTTTCTATTTTTTGCTAATCTATAATAGCAAAAAATAGAAAACCGTATAAATGTCAACCAATAGCAGAGATAGCATAAGTAAATTTTGTAGTGTACATATTACGGAATGAAATGCAGCCATTGAAAAGAATTAAGTAGACATATATACGCATTTATGTAAATATTTCTAAGAAATAGGTAAGTGGAAAAAGCAAGAAATAAAACAGAATGGATGGTAGGTCCTCAGCTGTGTAAAAAATAAAAAAAAAGGATGAATATATAAAAACACATATATATATATATATATAAATCTTTGTAAATGTGCTATCTCTGGAAGGCTCCATTGAAAACAGGAGTAGTGGTTAGTTTTGAGAGAGAAAATGAGAAAAGTGGGGATTTAGAATGGGGAGGAGACAGACTTTTCACTTGATGCCTCTTGTACTGTTTCAGTTTTTTATGACATTAGTTAAAAACACCAATACTTATAAAAAACAAATAAAAACAAAGCACATATTCACCCTATAAAATTTTGGGGACATTTTGGTTTTGGCTGTTATAAAAGTCAAATATATGTGTAGAGAACTGTTTGTGTTTGCATTGCAGAATAAAATGAGTTGACAAACAATCTCAGAATGAAAATTACCATTTCTCTGGGGGGTGGGGTGGCAGGTAGGGCTGGAGTGTTGGTGCACAAGACCCCTGATGAGTAATGGAAAAATTATCTGATATTTTTTCTTGGTGAAAATTGCTGGGCACAACATTCCTATTTTCCGAGTCCCACAAACATTTCTGTGAAGAGGTGGGTGGTACGCTGCCCCAGCCTCATTCCAAAACCCACATAGAAAGTTTGCATTTCTCTTTGGAAAAAGCCTACGGGGAAGAAGTCTGAATGATGAGAAAGGCTTTTTCACATTTTCTTCTCACTCTGCAATAGTAGTACCAGCAGGATTGGAAAATAATATTCGAGTCTGAAGGCACATACGGTAACTACAGAGACCTCCTTTGATACTTCTGAAGTCGTTTTAAATGGGGCCATCCATTTTGTCTGAGTTACACAACCCATCAAGAACCTGGTACAGTCGTCTATTGTTGCCCGCTGATCACCTGTTCCTCCCATGATCTTTGTGTTTGATCTTGGACACATTAAGCAGCATGGAGAGCAAAAGCATCCTTGGGTACCCTGCCACCTGCCCTCCTCAATTGACTCGACAGAGAGAACCTTTTCATTTGCCATTTACCCACTGCCAGGGAGAGTATGCTGGGGTGAGTGGTGTATGTCTGAAGAATTCAGCAGGGGGTTCAGCCTGTAAAAAGATTACTGAGTTAAAACACAGAAAACGATAATGCTTTTAAGCAAGGAAGTGATGTCAACCACCAGGTGAGCCCCTTAAAGAATCGACTTCCATTAAGTGGTTTAAACAATTGCTTCATGGGATATCTTCTCTCTTTCCTTGAAGGGTCAACTTGGTCCGGGATCTCCTCTCAATGAACTCAGTGGGTAGCGCCAACAACTCTTTAGCTAATAAAGAGTTTTTCTGTTTCATTCTTTCTTTTTTTCATTTGGACTGCCACACTGAAGTAACTGCCTTATGAAAGGCAGTCTATGCCTGGGCACTATTATCTGCCCATGGAGCTGAGGTCAACAGTAAAAGAATTGATGCCTGGAGTAGTAGATGGCTGGAGTTGGGCGTACTGCTCAACAGTGGAAAACTAGACCGTGCTCAGGGAAATGGGGAGTGGTCTACAGGGGAGCACAGCATCAGTACCAACTGGAAAGGACTAGAAAAGGCAAGCATCTCTCTTTCATATGGAGCAGGAACACAGTGCCCCATAGCACGGGATTGCTGGAAAACTCGGGTGCAAACACTTAGCATCATGGGCCGGGGACTGTAATCTAACATTCCTTGACTCTACTTTCTTTAATAGATTCTAGTGAAAATTAGAGAACTTGGATAGAAAAGGGCATCCTGTTTCTTAGTTTCTGAATCAAATGAAATAAACATAAATTTACTTAAAAAAATTCCATTTGGAAAACAAAATTGAATTCATCCCAATGAAATCAAGTTATTCTTCTGTAATGGTAGATATTTGTTGCATCTAAAAAGATGTCATTTTTTGCATATTATATTATGAAACATCTAAAATCTAAATAATTTTTAATTAGTTAAGGGAAATGTGTGTTTCTGCCATATCAGTTGAATAAACTAACCAATAACGTCAGGCCATTCATTTTGTAGCATAATCCAGGTGACACAGAGATGGTGTCCAGGTTTTGTGTCTGGGCTCTGCATAGCTCTTAAAGAGACAGGAATTGAACTTAGTAAGTCTGGAAAAGAGACCAATGAAGTGGAAGTGCTATGCAAAAATTCTAAGCAAAGAGGTAATGAGGGATTTCTCTTTCACCCTTGGCCTAGATACATCATAAATCCATTAAGTGTGGACGTTTGCCTGTCCTTTTACGTGGCTGTCAGCCTAGTTATTGCTCATCAAAGTTTCATTAGGAAGCATCCAATCTTAGCATCTCAATTTCAGAAAATAATATAAAATTTCTTGCATTTTAAATTCAAATATGTTGCCCAGAAATTTCTGTATGGATCTTGTGTCATGAAACTCAACAATGACTTTCAGATGCCACAACTTCTGTGCCAGGACATCTTGACATCTTGTATGAAGAAATGGCTGGCTTGTTTTATGTAGATATAGATATAAATATGAATTAGTATATATAGTAAATAGATATAGATACAAATTATATTATAAATACATACAGATACAAATTATATTATAAACACATATAGATACAAATTATATTATAAACACATATACATATATAGATTTAAATAGATATAGATATAAGTATATACATACCTATGGATATACACTTTAGAAGTGATCATTGAAAAAAGAAGTGATCATTGAAAATACTGACAAAGTTTCTGTCTCAAAGTCCTTTCCACAGATGGTCAATAATTTTGATTCACCTGGCACTACTACTCCCGTTCTACTCTTGCTCAGTCATAAACAGATAATTTTTTCTCTTGGTTCTGCCATGCAGAGATGTAGTATCATAGCATTTCTCATAAGAACTTCACCAAGAAAGAAAGCAAGAAAATAAACACAGTGAAAATTTAAAATCAGCCTCTTTCCAGGGCATAGTCTTCTGCTCTCTATACCGATCCACTAGTCTGACATTGTGAGCTCTTTCCTGGATGTTGTCTGTCCTGATTGCTTATAAGTAGATGCCTCTTAACTCTTACCACAAGGGAGCAGCGTGTAAATATGATCTTTCTGTGTGTAGCTACCTGGCTTGTGTCTCTAGCCCAGAACTGCCTCTGAGGTTTAGTACACTTGGTATCTTCATTTGGAACCCCATTGATCTTAAAAACGCGTAATCCTTTCTCTACAATCTTCCCATTAGTAAATGAGATCACTACCTAATTTTTCGGGCCAGAAACCTAGAACTTCATTTCTCTCATTCCTTTACTACCCCTCTCTCATCCCTAATAACAAGTATGTGTGTGCATACATGTGTGCAGACACACACCTCATCAGTCATCAAGTCCTGGGGCTTCTGCTTCGAAACTTTTAAAACTTGCCTATTAGCTGGTTCTCTAATCCTCTTGGATTATTGAGTCAGTTTTCTAACTGGTATTCACACTCTACCTCTGTGCCTCTACAGTCTGTATTCCAACTGAGAAGTAAGAATAATCTTCCTAAATTAAAAAGCGGATCAGGGCATTCTTTTTCTTTCTAACTTTTTATTTTAAAATAATTTTAGGCTTACTAGTTGCAAAGATGGTACAGAGAGTTCCCATAAACCCTTCATTCAGCTTCCTCTAATGGTAATGCCTTAGTTATAAGTATGGTACAATTATCAAAACTAGGAAATCAACAGTGGTACAATACTATGAACTAAATGAAGGACATTTTTTGAATTTATCCGGGCTTTCTACTCATGTCCTTTTTCTGTTTCAGAATCCTATCTTCACAGCACTTTTCTGCTTAAAAGCTTACAAGGATTTCCTACTGTTCTTAGAATAAAACCTAAATTTCTAATCATGTTTTATAAAGCACCACATGCTCTCTGCTCAGCCTGTCTTTACAACCTCATTCTTCTAAATGCTGCCCTTTGCCGTGTTCAACTACTGGTCACCTTTCAGTTTCATGAACACCCTGAGCTCGTTCACACCTTAAGGCCTTTGCATATCTGCTCCCTCTGCGTGGGATGCTCTTGTTCCGTGCCTTTGAGCAGCCGGCTCTTTCTCTTCCTTTTAAATATCCCTTTTACCAACAGCTCTTAATACATAGGTCCCCTATGCCATTTCTCACACGGCAATTATTTCACACTTTGCAATTATTTCGCTCATTTGTCAGCTTACTTTTTTGCTGTCTGGCCTGCTAGAATGTAAGCTCCAGGAAGGAAGAGAGCATTCACATATTGATTTTTGATTGCTGCCATAAAAAGTTGCCATAAACACAGCAGCTTATAACAAAACAAATTTATCTCACAATTCTGTATGTCAAAAATCCAGTGGGTTCAGCTGGTTTTTCTGTTCTGAGTCTTAAAAGCCAACATCAAGGTATCAGCAGGTACGTTTCTCCGGGAGAGGACCTGCTTCCACAGTCATTCGTGTTATTGGCACGTTTCAGTTCCACGTGGCTGGAGGACTGAGTTCCTGTTTACTTGCCGGCTGCTGGCCAGGTCATTCTTGGCTTCTAAGGGCTCCCTGTATTCCCTGGTTTGTGGTCCCCCTGTCTTCAAAGCCAGCAATGGTAGGTCGAATCTCTCCTGCTGCTGCTTCCACCAAATTTCTCTGACTCCAGCCAGGGAAGAGTCTCTTCTTTTAAGGGCTTATGCGATTAGACTGGTCCCACCTGTATAATTCAGGATATTATTTGTTATGGACGGAATTGTGTCCCCCTAAAATTTGTATGTTGAAGCCCCAACCCCCAATATAATTGTTTTTAGAGATAGGGCCCTTAAAGTGGTAATTAAGGTTAAATGAGGCCATAGGAGTGGGGCCCTGATCTGATAGCACTGGGTGTCCTTATAAGAGGAAGAGGTATTAGAACTCTCTCTCTCTCTCTTTTTCTCTGGGTATGTGCATAGAGGAAAGGCCATGGAAGGGCACAGAGAGAAAACAGCTGTCTACAAACCAGGAAGATAAATCTCACCATATCCGAATCCCTATGGCACTCTGATCTTGGACTTCTAGCCTCTAGAACTGTGAGCAAATAAATTTGTGTTGTTTAAGCCACCTGGTCTGTGTTATTTTGTTATGGCAGCCTGAGCTGACTAACACGCTATTCCCATTTCAAGGTCCTCAAACTTAATCACATTTGCAAAGTTCTATTTGCCATGTAATGTAACATAGTCACAGGGGATCAGGGCATAGACAACTTTGGGGGGGCCATTATTTAGTCTACCACAATACCTGTCTTTTTGGCTATTGTATTGCACAAGCCTAGCTATGTAGGCATTTGATGCAACTTACTTAAGAATTATTTTGAGAAATACAACTGGTTTAATCCAAGATATAACAAAGCACCTCTCAATTTCCTCCCTGTGCTGATGTCTGATGCTGTGTCATTTCTTGGTGTGCTCCTGAGTCCCAACCAGTGGACTCTTCAATTCTTTTTATTAGAAAAATTAGACCTATTAGAGAACGCTCCCAGTGTCTTGAGTTTGCAATTGTTAAAGCAGGGATTTCATCAAGTGTGTCTCCATGGCTTTAGCTAGTTCTTATTTTGAGTGTCTAGTAGAAACAATAAGGTATGCATTTCTGAAAAGCTAGAGATCTGCTTCTCTCTAATGTAAATTTTCTCTCCTACCTACTGCCTCATTCTCTGTGCTACTGACTTTGCAGACCTAACTGAGCATTAAACACAAAAAATTACTTCTTGGTTAACTTTTGTGTGAGAAAAGGTTTCTGGGCTTCTTTAGTCTCAGATAATGCCCTTTGTCTTGTTCTTACTCTTGCTCCCTCCCTCCCACCTCCACTGCAGCAGTGGATGCCGAATGTCAAGACTAAATATATTAAATGTACACACCGCTGCCCGTGCCAATCCTTTGGCATGTAAGTGCACAAGAAGCCTGGTGACTGCCACTTTTTCCTTGACTTGAGACTTTCAACCTGCTCTGTTATTTAACTTTATGTAAACATCCCTTGAGGAACGTATGGTGAACTGGTAAGAGCAAACGTTCTATAATCAGCAAATTCAAATTATGACTCTAACAATTAATAACTATAAGTCCCTTACAATGCTGTAGCCTCGGTTCCCTCATGATAATGTTTCTTCTCTCACAGTGTTCTCATAAGAATTAGTTCATGGAATTGCTGCTCAGTAAACTCAGAAACAATCCTCAGAGTAGGAATTTCCTGCACATTTTTGAATCACCAGAATCCACAAACACATGGACACAGCCATACATAAAACTGGGGTCAGTAGAGGTTATTATTTCATTTGGTTGTTGGGGGAGGAAACTTGGTCAATGATGAGAATCAGAAAGATCAGGTAGGTAGAATGAGCATAGGAGGGAGAAGAGTTTGTACAAATTGCTGGGTGCAGAGGCCCAGGGGTACGTGGGGCGGATCTATGTCAAGATTTTTAATCTATGTAACTCTTGCTGTGAGGAGGGGCTCCAAAAATTTTAATTGGTGTTCTGGTCCATTCTTGGCACCCCTTGTAGCTTCAACAGATAGATTTTAGAGATAGGAATGATGGAGGCTGTGCAGAGGGTTGTGAAGAATGGGGGTGGGCGAGAGAGAGAGAGACAGAGAGAGAAATTTCTAACATTTGTTGTACTTCTTTTCTAAACCTGCCGCTTACAATTTCCCTTCTGGAAGCACTCTGCTTTTCTTGCCCATATCGTCTCATGTTGCTAACTTCTGTTAGGCAACATAAATCTCTGATGCACTCCTGGCCCCTCACTAAAAGAAGACTAACTGTTGAGATGCCATTGTTATCGGCTCAGGCCACAAAGGTACATCAAGCACATCTGGATGTGCTTCCCACTGAAGCCCCTCAGACAATGGCACGGGCAGGCTGGGGCCTTGGGAACCCCAGCAAGTCTCAATGGCCACCAGCAGAGAGAGCTGTGGTGGGGTTGCTAGGGAACTAGCAACTTAAAGACGTCTGTTTTTCTCCAAACAGGTTTCTGGCAATGTAGGAAGAGATTATGCATTTTTGAATATCAAGGCCAGCTAAGACTGAGACTGCTGCAGAGTCAGGGGAGGTGAGTGAATCTGTGTCTTTATAGAAAATGAGCAGAAGCCCTGGCAGTTATGACGCAGTATCATGCAATTTTGTGTTTTTAAAAATAAACCCGTGTCTGAGCTGAAGATCAACACCGCGGGAATCAAAGCTCACTGCCGACAGATAAGTAAGGTTAGAAGAACAGTAGCTTGTTGAAAATTTTGACTGGGGGAAAAGTAGAGAATAATTTTGCACACAAAGAAAGAGAGAGAGAGAGAAGATTCAGTTATTTTTTTCTAGACTGAACCAGACTTGAAAACCAAAATTATAACTACGTAAGGTCTTACCCAGAGTAGAATTTGGATGCTATTGCTATATTCGTGTTTGTTTGTTTTAACACAAAAAATTAACAACGTATTTATTTTCAAGGCTCTTTAGAAGACATTTATTTTCAGTGCTGGGATCAGGCCTTTGATATGCCTCCTCTTATCACATACCACCTTCATCAGAGACATTAGCACTTATGACTTTATTTCATTCACGTTTTCTCCCTGTCAAGAAAGGAAGAAACTTTATAAAATGTAACCGTTAGGCACTGAGCAGGTTGATGGGAAATTTGTCTTGATTCTAGAGAAAAGATCTAGATTAAAAGGTTAAGGAAAAACAAAAATTTAGAAGTCATTACCCTTCAGAATTAACCTTTAGTTATCCCCCCTGCCTGTCATAGTTGTGCCTCTCACATGCATCATCTGATCATGCATGTGAATTCCGGACCAGTGGGGCCTTGGATTTGAGTTTTCCCTAAGAGAAAGCTAGAAAAAGCAATGAAAGGCCAAAGTTCATCTTCCAATATTACTTTACTTGTTGATTTTTTGTTTATACCTTTAATGATCTCGGATGGGCACCTGAAACTCTCCAAATTGGGACCAATCACATGCAGTAGCTTCTCACTGGATTTAGGATTACTGGTGTTCTCCCCTTGAATTTCACTCTCAGGACCATCTGAACTTCTAGCAGGTATCCATTTGAACTTGCCTTTATTATTGATTGATTTATTGATTGGATGTATCTTTTAAACATTCAAAAAATATTTAACTGACAAAAAGATCGTATATATTAAGGTGTACAACATGATGATGTGATGTATGTATATTAATTAACACATCCATCCCTACTCTGTGAAACAAGTCCCCTGTGCATTGGTTACCACTTCAGCCCAGTGCATCTGAGCTACAATTTCTAGTACTTGCAAGAGTCAGGTGAGACAGAACGCTCACACAGCAAGTTAAGTGAATCAAATATATTGCTCACAGTTGGGCAGCAAGAGACAGTAGAAGCATAGGATTCAGGATGAGCAAGTTCCTCAAGGTTCAGAAAGTTTGCCCAGAGTTGATGGAGTCTTGTCTGTGCAGGCCCTGCTTGAACTGCAGCTGAGGAACACCAGAAAGCTGCCTGTCCTGGACGTTAGATCCTGTGGGTAACACAATCTGCAGGGTTAAAGTGTTGGAGGACATTGCATTTCTGGGGGGCTGACACAAAGCCTGGGCTGTTCCAGCCAGTTCTTCCCTGGGTCTGGCTGCTGCATTCCTGGCACATTCTACAGTTCTTGAGAACTACAAATGAGAAAGGGGGAGAACAGCGTTGGTCTAAGGCTACTGGAAGAACTGTCCTACCCATTCCTGCTTTACATTAGATCCTCAGAACTTGTTTCTTTTATAACTGAAAGTTTGTACCCTTTGGTCAACATCTCCCCATTTCCCCTACCTGTCTCCCTAGCCCCTGGAAACTACCATTCCATTCTCTGCTTCCCTGAGTCCTACTTTTTTAGGTTCTACATGTAAATGGGATTATATAGTATTTGTCTTTCTATGTCTGTCTTATTTCACTTAGCATAACATTCTCAGGTTCATCCATGTTGTCACAAATGGCAGGATTTTCTTCTTCCTCAACTGATTGTTGTGGACTCAGTGTTTGGGAATTGCTGCCTTAGGACTGAAACATCCAGTCAATTTCAGAAGAAAGTAACTCGTTCCTTGAAAAAGTTTAGATGGATTTTTCAGGAGGGATCAGAATGAAACCCAGCATCATTTCATTTGAATCTCATTCATAAAATTTCATAAGGTTCAATAAGCTCCTTTGGATATTAGCACAGTCAGCACACTCTTCCGTCAAACCTTAGGGTGGTCCTCAGAGAATCTGTTTTCAGAGATCTTCAACTTTTCTGCAATAAAGAACTCTCTGTTCCAACTGGCATCTTGTTTTCTGATTTCTCTCCCGAAGCATATATTTGACTTTACTCTGAGCCTTTACTGCTGATCACAAAAATGCTCTGCTTTGTTGCTCGGCTACCTAATTGAGTCTCTGTTCTCATCAGATAATCTGCTACTTCTCAAAGAGTGAGACTTCTGAAACACAATGGCAAGAGCAATCACCTTTTCCTAAGGAGTCCTTGGAAATGTGAGCTCAACTATCAAGACATGACTTGTCTTACCAAAATGACATATTCTGGCAATAATCTTCAATCTAACAATAGAAGTCATGAAGGACTCATTATGCACTCCAGCAATAAATGTCAATCTAACAATAGAATTATTCAAGCACTTTCAATAATACTTTAAACTTTATCTTTACAATTCTTACAGGAAAACAGCTATAATATTATTTCTATTTGGCAAATGAAGAACATGAAATTCAGAGAGATTCAACCACATTAACTCAGAAATATAGTTGTATAGTTGAGGCTTGAACCCAATTCACAAGGAAACCAAAGCCTGAGCTCTTTCTACTCAACACATTGCACTGTTCAATTTAGTGAAGATTAGTTCCTGAAAATCACTTGCTGAGTTTCTTTGTGTGAATCCTCAAGGAGTTTCAGTTATCTATAAAAATGCAAGTGTGTGTCTAGACAAAGGACAAGAAACTGAAAATTCTCAGAACACATCCAAACTGAAGAGTAATTTTATTTGAAAATCCCAGGTTACATGTACATTTAGAAAAGGTGTTTTAGTCATAACCACTGTTAGCCAAATATTTCTATTTATCCTCTTCTGGAACATAATTAGATTTTTAGATTTCACTTCTACACTCCCTTAGATTTATTTGTATCTGTGAGTTGCTTTGGCCAGTTAAGTCTTTGCGAGCAAGTGCACAATTTGTCACATTCTTGTTTTCCTCTGCACCAGCAAGTGGCAATGTTTGGGATGGAGGCATCTTTATTAGCCTGGATCTGGGAGTGAGGAATGTGGAGCAGAACTCACAGCCAGCCCAAAGCAAACATACAGCGTCCACAGGAAATATAATAAATCTATGCTGTTGCAAGTTTCTAAAATCATGGAGGTTGTGTGTTATCACAGCATAACCTAGCCCATCCTGACTTCTATAAAAATTGGTCCCTATAGGTGAATTCTTCATGACAACAATGCCCAAACCAACTAAACGAGCAAAAACAAACAAAAGCCCAACAATAACCATGACTAAATATAGGTCACATTTTTCTAGTGATCATTTGGCAGATGGTAATGAAACTGATATCAAAAGCTGGAGACTTGGTTGTTCATGTTATTCAGTGGCTAACATCTGATAAAAATCTTGTCTGCAGTAACAGGAGAGAGAAGTCAGAAAACAGACTGTTAGCGATGAGCTGTTCCGGGAAAGGGATAAACTCTGAAAACAACTGGCCAGTGTGCAATAAATAAATAAATAAATAAATAAATAAATAAAAAGATAGAAATAATTATAAAATAGAAAAAGTTATGAAATTCAGGGATTTGTAGGTTTGGAAGAGGCAACTGCTTCATAACCCCTACAACTAAGACATAAAACCAAAAAGGCCTTTGAAAAACAAAGATTGGTTAGAACTCAGCCTTATTACAAAGATCAAATCAAGGGCATGAATGGATTAAAATGTCTCAGAATAATGTTGTGGTTTTGTTTATTTATCAGATATAACCAAAGAAGATATTGGCAAAGCTATTAGAAGAGGAACCTGCAATTCAAATAAAGACTTTTACCTGCATTGACCAAATAAATGAGGAAGTATATGCAGACTGGGTATCATTCTCAAGCAACAAAACATAATATAACAATAATATTTTAAAATTCGACTTATATTTATACAGCATTTATACGGCAAAATAAGGAATCTTGCATTTGTCCCTTATTTTATCATTTAGTAGCTATGTGAACCTTGATGAATAGTTTATCCTCTCTTATCCTTGATTCATTTATCTATTTAAAAAACAGAAGAAAAATACCTCCCATATTTACTTAACAACATTGTAAGAAAAGCTAATGAGGAAATAATGTACACAAAAGTGCTTTACAAAGTGCACTGAATTATTATTATTCTGGTAATAATTACATCCCATATTCCAAAATTATATGCATACATCAGAAATCCCTTCTTCCTGCTTATCAAAAATTCTCCATTCACTTCAGTTAAAACAAGTTCAAACTAACTCCATTCTCAGTGGAGATAAACTTCCTCCTGATTTTCATGTCTGAAGACACATTCCTCAGAATTTCTTTATAGGTCAAATTATATCCTCAAGGTACAGCCATCAAAGCTACTCAATATATAAAGTCATGATTTTTACTTATGTCAGTTTTTTCAATTATTTCTAGCTAACTGCTTTGCCAAATGACAAATCTACATGAAAGACTCTCCCCCATATACTGTAACTTTGTTTACATTTCTGCCAAAGCACGTAACTTAATGTACCTACATTATAGGTCATTTTATGTCTATTTTTCACATTACATTGCAACCCTTTGGGGGCTTATGCCTGCATACGTTTTTGTATATATCCAGATGCTCATAAAAGGTGTTCACTTAATATATTGGATTTAGCATAAAGTAAATTAGTAAATTTAAATTATGTCAGCATATTTAAACTTAATTAAAATTTAAACTCCATAATAGTATTATAATATAAAGACAACTTGTGATATATATTATTTGCTACCCAAGGACATGTTGGCTTTAACAGAAAATGTTTATGAATCTAGTATGGTCCTGTGTTACCACTTAATGACTCCCATGATATAAATTCACAGTGTGGGAAAAGCACAGGCTCTTCAATTTAGCTGTGAGGTCATGTATAGCCAGCCTTTCGGCCCTTTGAGGCTCAGTTTATTTATCTGCAGAACTGAGATCTGCAGTACCCATGGCATTGCCCTGCCGTGGGATTAATTGAGCAGTGAACAGAAAGTTTCTGGTGCATTACAGTCACCAACATTTCATTCCCTACCTGGATTCATGAAGATGATCTAACCTTTACAGCATTGGTTTATTTTCCAGGTATGGACTGGAAGTTGTCCTCCTTCGGCCCAGTATAATTTAACTTGAAAAATAGAAGATTAAAAATGCACTGAAAGCTTTGACTTCTTTTCCAGTCTATGAATTAACAAGGAAAGACCTGTTAGATGTATAATTCAACATTTCAAATATCCTATATTACTCTTGTTGAAATAGCCAATACAATTTTTAAAATTTCCCGTTTGTCATTATAGTGAAAATCAATAGATGTTATTTTATATATTACATATTATGATATGTTTGTATATAAAAATGTATAGCTGGCATGCATGAAACTATTCATGGGTAAATGTATAAGTTGATTTTTAAAACATTATTTTTGTTGCTTAAGAATGATAGCCAATCTACATGTATTTCCTCATTTATTCGACCAATACAAATAAAAGTCTTTGTTAATGATGATAGTACAAAATATTATTAATTAACCATTTGAATTGGAGGTTCTTCTTCCAATGGCTTTGCCAATATCTTCTATAGTTAATTTGATAAGTAAATAAAGTCATTTATTCAAGTTTTTGATGATGCTTCAAAAACAATATCAAATAAATCACCACTTTTAAATGAGTACTCTGTAATTCAATAATGGCTTGTAAATCCCATTTGAGTTGTAAAAAATGTGTATTAAGGCTATGTCAAATGGCAAAAATGTACTTTTCTGGGGAAGAAATTTGTTTACTGTGATTATTTGTGACTAGCAGTTTAAATCAACTTGATTAAAATAAAAATCACCTGCCACGTATCCTTAAATCTGTGAATAAAATATTGGATAGTGTACAAAGTGATGTTGATTAAAATTACTTTTGCTCTTTGACTCGAACTTTTGTGAAGTCTTGCCAATCTCTATTTGTTCACTACCTAGTGCAATACAATCTCATTCAATCTCATCAGACAGTGGGGCTTGGTCCCCTAAAACCCATGTTTCTAAGTCTTTATATCCTCACATCTTTATATCCTAAACCTTTATTTTTAATGACCATGCTTTTCTTGGAGGGGGCTCAATAATTACATAGCATTCTAGCATCATTTAAGTACTGAAAATACATAAGCATTGAAATAGTTGAGCATGTTCTTGCTAACTCAAGGTCAACCTTGGTGAATGCTCACTTTCATATTTCATGGAATTACAATGCAGGAAATATTAGGTATGTGCAATTTATTTTGCAAATAATCCCACATTTGCAAATGCTCCCAAATTGCTGAAAGTTTGTGTTTCTTCTGCTAGATCCTCCGATCCTTATTTTATCATCAGCAATTCTATCTATATGTTGTCAATTTATCCATAGTTTAGTCACAGTTAAAACTCAGTATATTAACTATGGAGAAAGATAGTGAAGCATTAAGTGAGAAAGTGCTTAAAGAATTTTCTCGAAAATTTCAACTCGCTATTTATTTACCAGGTTGTTGAAGAGTACAGATGTGTGATATTATTATATTAATTTAGGAAAAATTTTTTATAGCTGTTGTTCTTATAGGAGTTGGTTAGCTTTTCACTTTTTAAAAAATTGTGGTAAAATATTACAAAGCATAAAAATTGCCATGTTAACCATTTTAAGTGTGCAATTCAGTGGCATTAATCAGATTCCCATTATTTTGCAACATTACTACTACCCATCTCCAGAGCTTTTTCATCATTACAGACTTAAACGTTGTATTTAGTAAACATCAATTCCTCCTCAATTCCTCTGATAAACATTATTCTACTTTTTGCATCTGTGAATTTGACTCTTCTAGTTACCTTATACAAGTGAGGATGAAACGATTATGTCCCTTTGCATAATGTTTGCATTTTGTTTTCAAGGCTCATTCATATTGTAGCAGGTATCAGAATTTCAACCCTGTTTAAGGCTAAAGCATATTGCCTTGCATGTATAACCATATTTTGCTTATTCATTTATCTATCAGCAATTTTTTGGTTGCTTCAATTTTTGTCTATTAGGAATCATGCTGCTATGAACATGGGTGTATAAATACATATGTTTGAGCCCCCGTTTTCAATTCTTTTGGGTCCATACCCAGAATTAGAATTACTGAATCTTATGTTGATTCTATGTTTAATTTTTTGAGGAACCACCAAACTGTTCTCCACAGCTGCTTACACATCATTTTACATTCCCACCAACAACACATAAGTTTCCAATTTCTCTACATTCCTGCTAACACTGGTTATTTTCTAGATTTTTAAAATTAAAAAAAAAAAATAATAGCCATTCCCAACAGGTGTGAAATGGTAGTTTAGGATGACATTGAGTAGTAGATCTTTAAACGTTAATTGATTGGGCTAAGAGTTGGGAGGATATGCAGCATTTGAACAATGTCTAAACAAGTTCACCCATCTCCAGTTAAAATTTTCCAGATATAAAATTAAACTAACTGAATAAATATTGTAACACTTACTCTGAGCTCCATGCTAGGCAGAAGAGTATTTGGGATATACTGACCTGTGCTCGTGATGAATTCCCAGTGTATTTGAGAAATTAGATCAAATGGGATGCGATCTCTTTAACAATTGTCAGTAGCAATAAGAGTAAGCGGCGTGTTGGTAAGTGGAGCAATAATATTATCTGACATTTAATTCTTCATTTCAGAGCTTTCAAGTTACTTTGAATTGTACCATACCATTTTATTGCGTCTTTGTCTTTGAGTATAAAATAGTGATAGATGCTCTCTGAGATACCAGCAAGTAAACCTGAAAAGCTGCTCTCTGATGGCTCTGCCTGACACACAAAAATCCTCCAAGCTCCAGGACATTTGACCACTGAATTTGTGTCGATATGCTCTTTGGACCTGAACGTGCTTCAGCTGTCATGTCCTAAATGCTCTTTTCCCTTGTTTACCTTTCCCTCTCCTCCTAGTTTATGCCTCTTTGAAGGCAATGGATATTACAGTGAGAAGAAATCTAGCCTGGTCTATGGCCTGACTTCACTAATTAATCACCAAACTCTCTCCCTCTGGGCCTGGATATTACTTCAGCATCCTTCTCAGAACCTGCTCGGGGAAACCACTAGCAATTATTTCTATTTTGGCTCTCAGCTCTCAGTTATCTCACATTGCAGATGGAGAAACTGAGGCTCAACGTTATCTTGCCATTACTGCTACTGTGATGCGTGTCCTTTTTAAAGGTGAAGAATCTGAGGCTCAGACAGAGTTGGAATATTTAGCCAAAATTCCAGGCTTCCTGAATCTGGTGAACTTCCTACTTAATTGCAGGTAATTTCTGAGGTGGGTGGGATTTACCTTTATTCTCGGAAGGCAGCTATGCTCACCGCTATACCACCAATGCTGATTTACCTTTATTCTTGACAAAAGATTAAAAACAAGAACAAATATGCCAATACCACTTTCCTTTTCCCTCTGTAAGCTCAATGTCTTTACTAGGACATTAAAGTTAGAACAAAACTTCTGACTTTAAATTTATCATTTGCATTTTTTTCTGATTTAATATTTGTTCAGAAAAAAAAAGTTAATCCTGGGGATTTTCCTACTCATATTGTGTTCTTAAGACTCTTCGTTTGTTTTTTCTTGTATTTTTAAATTTAAGCAAACAAATTAAGAGCACAGATATACCTGAGAGTTGAAGCCCTAAATGTGATGATATTCCATAACTGAAAATATTGCAGTCCAGTCATGTGTCCTGAACTCCAAATATTTATCTTAGGGGCAATCTTTCTTTTCCTAGCAATTCAAGGCCAGGCTTTAATTTGGCAGGCAACCAAACCCTCAGATGTGACTTTGATCCCTGAATGACTGGCTGCTTTTAAAAGGCTCATGTTTTATTAGCGTGTGTGATTAAAACATAAAGGCAAGTGGTGAAATCATGGCCAGGGAGACCATCTGAATATATGGGCTATTCTCAAGAGAGAGCTTATCTGGGGTCTATTAAAATGAAATTATGCTGGGCCATAATATAGGGCAGTTGTGTTATGAGCCATGCACTTCCATATGCATTGCAACACAGTATACATGAAGGATCGTACTGACAGATTTGTGTGCACAGCCCATCTGCCTACAGAGGTTGCTCCTGCCCACAGAGCTAGCTCCTACCCAGTCGTTAATAAATGGCCTACCTTTTATCTCTACCTTACAGCGTTCTCTGGTCCCCGGGATGGGTACATTTTCTTTCTCTGTCCTCCCATTGTGCCTGAATATCTTTGCCATGACACTTATCATGCTTTGATGTCAATGTTGACTTCCTTGTATGTCATCCCAGCAGATGAGTTCCTTTAAGGACAGGAAATGATTTTCATGTGTTTCTGCATCCCCAGTGCTTAGCATAATGGAAGGTACTCAGTCAATATTTGCGGACGAATGAGGCCAAATTGTGGGCAAAAATCCATGAATTTGTCAGTCTTCTGCCTGTGCACATCCCTGTCATCACACTTAGCATATGTCTCCTTAAGCATTTAATGACCTACCTGTCATACTACAACACCTTCAGGGCAGGATCTGTGAGGCATTCCTCCATGTCTTACAGATGCCCCTTGCCTGTCCAGGGTAGCACCTCGATGTGCTTGTGGAAAGGCACCATGACCTGTGGCCACCCTCCTCACCCTCCCTTCAGCATCATTTTGCATCACTTTCCTCCCTCACTCCATGTCAAGTGACACTAAACATCTGCCAGGTTGCCCTCTTTCGTCCCTGTAATATTTGCCCATCTCTTCCCTCCTCACCCTGAATACTTCTCTTCTCTCCTCACCTAACTCCTAATTTTCCTTTATGTCCAGCATAAACATCACACCTTTCATAAAGACTCACCTGGCCCCTCTTCTCAGTTCGGGCTGGGCGCTTCTACAACATGCTCGCACAGCACCTGCTGCCTGCCTTGTCGACACGCTTACTCTTTGTTCTGCCTTTGTAATGGAATATCTTCCTTTCTGAACCGTGCAGTCCGTGGATCTTGCTCTCCAATGATTGTCCAGCACCCACCACAGTGCCTGGCATGTACTAGATACTTAATAAACACTTTCGAAGAATTATCACATTTTCCACAATCTGGCCCCACAGTCCCCAAATGGCCACGTGTCCTACTGCTCCTCAACTCAACCTCTTTATTCCACTTGATGTGCAATTTTATTCTGCCCCCACAGTTCTGCCTGAATGCCTTTCCACTTCCTCATAACTCTGCTTAAACTTCCAATAAATTTCCCTTGGCTTCATTAGCACCCATTTATTCCCCAAGTCTCAGAAATCTATGACATTATCATTTGCACCACATAAGTTATTTCCTAAGGGAATTCCCCCTTGTGTTGCTTGTTGAATGTGGCATCTGCCTGCCTCTTCAGCCAGGAAATTTGCTTCTGCCTGTAGCTTCTGCTGCAGCCTGGGCACTGCTCTCTGGCGCTCTCTTCACAAACCAGTTAGTTTAAGCTGGGCAAGACCTGACTCAATAAACACAGTCTAGGCTCATGATGAACATGTGAAGGGAAACAGAGGGCATGGAAACAATGTATGAAAAATTGCTTTGGTATTTCAAAAGAAGCATCAAAATGGTCATCATAAGCAAAAAAACTTCAGGATTATTGAACCTCTTTGTTTTATTTTGTGGTTTAAACCACCTTCCTTCCTTCCTTTTTAATATTATCTTTTCTCTGTTTCAAGTCTTCACATTTCTAAATCTAGCACTAAGACAGGCTTAAGCAAGTTATTTCTACTTAAATTTCAGACCACTTTGCACTAGAATTGGAAGTAGGAGACCTGAATTCTAGTCCTAAAAGTGTTCCTAAGTAGTTTCTGATCTCCCACAAGTCACAGGTCTCCTCTGCATATCCAAAATAAAGGTGATGTCCGGATGGTCTAGGACTTAAATGGTCAGGGTAAAGATGGTGCACCTTTGCACCTAAGTTTTTCTTCCTTCACTTTCTTCTCTCACTCTTATTATTCCATTTTAGCTAGTGCAATTTTGCAGCACCCAGCATCCCTCCCCCGCCCCATCCTGATTGCTTTCTACCAACTGACCT
This sequence comes from Indri indri, assembly GCA_004363605.1. Classification (NCBI taxonomy): domain Eukaryota; kingdom Metazoa; phylum Chordata; class Mammalia; order Primates; family Indriidae; genus Indri; species Indri indri. The sequence goes on along the minus strand of RJWJ010008042.1, from coordinate 10,665 downwards.
TCACTTCCCCTGCCCATCATGATTCAAAATTTGCTTCTTCAAAACAAACTCTGTAACTAAGTGCCCCCAGAGAAGCCAGTTCCTTTTTGCGTATGGTTCATTTGATAGTATCTTTAACTTGCTAGTATTCCTTAGTTCTTAAGTTTGTGTCAAGTTCATAATGTGGCATTTTAAGATGGAGGTTGAGATATCAGCGTCTAGAGGAGGTAACCGAGGTGGAAAGGAGCTAGGATGTCCCTCGGGGAAGTAAACACGAGGATGATATGAACACCTTGAGAGTATTTCTTCAAATCTTACACTAGAAGGGATCACTAGGACAAAGAGATGGAAGTACCAGGAAGGTCCAATGTAAAGAAAACTTTTTAGTGAGACTGGAGAGCTCTCTGAGCCACAAGGGCCCAGGTCAAGGCTGGAGAATTTCTAGGGAAAGGGCTTGTGTGGTGGAACCTGCCCAAGTGGTGTTAGGAGACTTCTGGGGTCTGTTTGCATTCTGTGTCCTGTGCCAGTGGCACATGATTATTGAATGACCATTTTTAAATTAAAAAAAAAACTGAGATTTAATGGCTTCTGATATCCCTTCTAAGCCATAAAATCTCTTTTTCACTCTTCATACTTTACCAGGCTCCCAAACCACAAATGTATCACAATTTTAGATGAAAGAGAAGTAAAATAATGACCTTTTAGGTATAATATCCAGGAAAATGTGCCCTGATAAGCACTCTTTTTCTTCTAGCCCATGAAGAAAAGAGACTTCAGCCCTAGGTCTGCCTCTCATCTGATGCCACAAACACTCTGCCCTGGGAACTGCCACAGGGGGCTGCGCTGTGATCACCGCTCTGTGTTTTTCTGTCTTTCATCTTCACATAGGTGTGTCACGGAAGGGAGGTGATTATGCGCCATTGAGTGCTGCTGGAACATCAAAATATGGCTTTCCTTATAAGTCCTTTTCCCGCTTTAAGGGTACAACTCACAAATTTGTTTTTTGAGGCATGGCTCCTCTACCAACTTTTCTCTACACTCCCCGTTTCCTTACAAACCCAGACTGGATGGAGCAATTCGTTTTCCACCACATTCCCGCAGATTTCTGCTGTTATCTGTCACTTCACACTCCAGATGAAAATGTTTGCTTCCAATGTCTTTTTCAGATAAATATTCTGGCTAAACGTACCTGTTCCAAAAATTGTTAATAATTATTCACCATACCTTTTTCCCCTCTAAAGTAAATGGCTGCTTGCAACCATTGAAGGCCTGATTCTATTTATAAGGAGGAAGCTGCTCCTCTTCTGGAAGGTTTTATCATCCTTTGGCATGAAGACAGACCTTGGTTTATTGGTCCAAGATGATTTGCGGCAAAATTGTGTCCGCATAACTGCAGAAGTAATTAAGCTCACATTGGGGCTATCCGTCCTGCTGTCAGGGAATGGAGAAAAGTCCACGGTGCAATTTAACTTAGGAAATGCTGACGCTGAGTCCTGCGGGTGGTAGACAGAAAGCATGCTAGATTGTGGGAGTCATTTTTCCTCCAGTGGGTCACTGTCACCCATTATGAAGTCAGGACTAACTCTGAAAAGAGCAAAAGTACACGAATTTAGAGAGAAAGCACAGCTGCAAAAAGATACTGTGTTCAAAGATTAACAGAAATCAGAGGAAACATAACACAATTCACATTTTCCAGTCCTTCCAGGCAGGAGGCTTCCAGGGCAGTGGTAAGAGCAAGGGCTGTGGGTCAGGCTGCCAGGATTTTATTTCTGCCTCTGCCTTTTGCCGGCTGGTGATCTTAGAAAAAGTTCTCAGCTAATCTAAACCCCAATTCATTTTTATGCTAAATGGAGGATACTAGCAATATTACCTCATGTGTTGTTGTGAGGATTAAATCAAACAGCACAAGTAAAAGGATTTTAACTGCTATGGTTTGAATGTTTGTATCCCATACCCACACCCCAAAATTTATGTCAACATATGAAATCTAATCCACAAGGTAAGGGTATTAAGAGGTAGGGCCTCTGGGAAGTGAGTAGGTCATGAGGGTAAAGCCCTCCTTAATAAGATTAGTGCCCTTACAAGAGAGGCCCCAGAGAGCTGCCTTGTCTCTTTGATCACGTGAGGGCACAGTGAGAAGGTGCCCTCTATGAACCAGGAAGAGGGCCCTGACCAGACACCAAATCTGCCTGAGCCTTAATCTTGGACTTCCAAGGCTCCAGAAGTATGGGGAAATAAAGCTTTGTTGTTTATAAACTCCCCAGTTTATGATATTCTGTTATGGCAGGCCAAATGGACCAAGACAATATCCAATCCTAGCACATAGTAAATATTCAAAAAACATCTACCCTCACCCCCATTTACTAGAGTTAAAATGTTAATCCATCTTCGTCTCGTCTCGGGTATTGAAATGGTTACTCATCGCCCTGAAAATCCATCTTTGGCAAATCTGATGGATTTAAAAATCTGTCTTTTACAACTATCTTGCAAATATCCTTTGGTTGTCCCTCTCCAGTGTCAAATAGTGTTACTTTTTGCTTTCTATGTTAGTGGTTGGTGTTGCACTTAAATCCTCATCTTCTGTTGCTGTATAAATGATGCTGTGCTGATCTGTTTTCTCACCTTAAAGGTCTGGTAGAAAGGGTTGAAGGATGTAATGATATCTGCCATGGACCACGAGAAGGAGTTTGTTGGATGAAGGAAGATAAGGTGGTTTTTCTCAGAAATGTGAAATGCTTTCATGAAAGCACTAAGTAGAGTGCAAATTAGACCACAGTAGAGGCTCCAATTCTACATGAACCACCAATCTCCTGTGGAGAAAACCACTCTCCATTTTTATTTGGATAATGTGTTGTCTTGCCTGCGGCAGAGGCCAGGTGGGGGTCTCACTTACTCAAGGCATCCAATTAACACAACTACACAACTAGGAAGGTCGAGCAGGGTCATGTGCAGAATGGACCAGGAGCTTCTTGGCTCAGCTGGAGGGTGGTCAATGTCAGGCTCTTAGCAAATGGCACAAGGACCACTGCCACCCCTGGATTAAGATCTTAAGGAAGGTATCAGCCATATCTCTCAAAATGTCGGATTATTTCAGCTGAGTAGGATTTGGAAGAGCATCTAGTACAGTCTTTTTAATTTTCACAAATGAGAAAACTAAGATTCAGAGAGTTGAAGTGAGTTCAACTGACGGTGTTAATAACTGAGGCAGGACAAGAGCTCAGACTTGTTGAATTTCCGTGTTGGCTCTGCTGACTCCATTGTGCTGCTCTCTCACAGTGGAGGCCTGGGTATCTCTGACAGTGATCAGTAAAACCTAGTAGGGCCACAAAACCACTAGGCAAGGAGTGTGTGTCTTGGATTATTAATGACTTAATCATCCTCATTATAATAAGACACTGACTGAGACCTTGCTAAGTGTTGGCCCCTGACAAATACTGTAACACATTTAAGGGCCCATAGAGTGGCTAAAATATAATCACCATACAATACATGCCTTATCATTATTAATTTTGCTATTAATGTTATCATAATGATACATGATAAATAGCATTTTTATTGTCTCTATGCTTGTGAATCTCAAAATCTAGCTGGGGAGATCAGATATCTGTAAGTTCTTTCATAACATGTACCACGGTACTGGAATTGCCAGGGTTTACTTAAGGGCTGGATCCATAGCTCAGAAACTGGATGGATCTTTTGTCTTATGAAACTGTTGGCTCCATCTTTATTCCCTTGTCTAAACAAATCAGAAATTTTGGTATGTTATTTGGGGTACCTGATGATGTGGACTTTGTCTGTTTTGTAGTTTTCTCTTTCCCATCCATCTCCCACCCAAGAGCCACACTCTATACAAAAGGAAACATAATTTTGTGGAATAAGCAATAGCAATTATTGCTTTAAGAAACAGTCTTTGCTGTTAATGAGATGTGGTGGCTGGTGAGATGCTCATCAGAGTTATTAACAGTCACGCTTAAGGATGATTGGAAAAAGTCAGAAAAATCCCCTCCCATTTGTGAGCGTTTGAAACAGCCAACCCAGGAGAACACTTGTTTCACTACATGTTTTGGTGTTTGCAACTTGTTGGTGGATTTGGGGCTATGTGCCTAAACCCCATTTCTAGAACACAACCTCCTTGAAGAAATGACTGTATCATTAGCAGGTGGCGGGAAGCGAAGACACTATGCAAAAAGTTTCATGCACATTATCTGTTTTAAGTCTCCTGGCAAGCTAGACCGCAAGTATCAGTGTTTCTATTTTACAAATGAGAAAAGAGAGCCTGAGAAATGCTGAGAAATTTGACTCTGGTCACTTGCCTAGGAATCGAAGAGCCAGGTTTCCATGATACTAACATCTGTACTCTGTCCCCCACATTAAGCTGCCTTCCTCTGCACTCCTAAATTTACTTGAGAATCCAGGAGATACTAAGCCTTCATTATATCTGTGGGGTATAAATGAAGAGACCACAATGTTTCATGGCCTGTAAAAAGCATCTGAGCTGTACCTCCGCTGATAACTTTCAGTGGCCTTAGACAAGTCACTTTGGCTCTTGAACCCTTATTTTGTGGTTTGTAAAGAAGGACCTAACACTATATGCTTTAGTATGTCGAGTGCGTGGAGTCCTTTGAGGGCCAAATGGATGCATGGATGTGAAAACACCTTTGATTTAATTCTTCTATTGCGATGAAGCTAGTAAAAACTGCTGGAGTAAGTTTACCAGGCACTGCTAGATGTCATTAGTGGCATCTTTCACCTAATAACTTCACATATAGCACATGGAAAAGATTTCTACCAAAAGATGATAATATAGACACAACTCATTAGTGTTTAAAATCTGCAAGAAGAGGCATCTTTGGAAGAAAGGGGGAGATAGGGCACCTTTTTCATGACCAGTGGAAGGAGATGGGGACCCGGAGGCCTGTAATGTCTGTGCCACTCCTAGCACAGTTACACTGCCTAGGCAGCCTCTGAACAGTCACCTTCACAGTCAAAGCAGATCAAGCGTGGAGTTAGGAACAGTCATGCCAAAGTAATGCCAGCATTATCTCTAGGCAGTTTCCATTGACTTGTTCATTAATTAATTCATACATTCAACAATTATTGATGTTACCAGGTTAAGGTGCGTGCCAGGTACTGCTTTAGGCACTGGGTATGAAACAGTGAAGAAAACAGCAGGATCTCTTTCGTGTGGAACTTGTGTTAGAGGAGGGCAGATGGGCAGCAAAGCAAGTCAATGATTAAATAAAAAAAATTTCATATATTAATAATTGTGCTGGTGAAAACAAAACAGAAAAAGGTCACTTAGCCTTTTTTAAATCTCAATTTCATTATCAGCTTAATGGAATTTACAATATCAAATCTGCAGTATTCTCACAAGGAAAGCACCAACCAGTGCTTGGCACACAATTGGGGCTTAATCAATATTAGTTTCTTCGAACATTTTGTTATTGTTTTTCTTCTTGTTCACAATTTTATATGGGTAAAAACAAGTTAAAATAAAATCTGAAGGAGAAAAGTTCTTAGGAGAGTGGTAAATAATCTGAAAGATACTGAGCAAGGGAAGAAGGGGTTGCGCCCACTTGACCTGATGTTTTGAGAGAGAGGGTGGTTGCCTGCACATGAGCTTTAAGTATAAGCTCAAGTGTGAGCTGGAAACATTACCTTCCTTTTCATTACTGGAAGTTTCTGAGTCCTCCCTAGCTAACAGCAATGAAAGCCAGATATCTGCCTTTTTCTCACAATTCCCCTCAAATTAAGCCCCATTGCTACATTTCTAAAAATCGCTTTTACCAATTGTGATAATAATGGTGGCTATCATTTACTGAGCACTTAATAGGTGCTAGGCCCTGTGTTTTACATAAATCATCTTGTTTAATTTTCAAAAGAGCCTGAAGAGAGGTGTACAATTCTCCCCTTTTTTTCTAGTATTTTATTTATTAATTTTTTTTATCTTACACTCTTTTTTAAATTTCAGAATATTACAGAGGTACACATGTTTTGGTTACATAAATTGCTTTTGCACTTTTTTTTTCCATCAAAGTTATATCTTTATTTTATCAATGATAATGTTTGTCTATGAGGCTTCAAAATATAAAAGATATTTTAAGCTACCATTTATTAAACCTTTCTGTATACCAAGCACTCACTATTATATGCTTTATTTATTTTTATTTTTTCCATTTTTTCATTTCAGAATATTATAGGGGTACAAACATTTAGGTTACATATATTGCCTTTGCACCGCCCAAGTCAGAGCTACAAGGGTACCCATCTCCCAGACAGTGTGCACTGAACCCATTCGGTGTGAATATACCCATCTCCTCTTCCCTCCTCCCATCTGCCCGAGACCCGATGAATGTTATCACTATATGTGCACATAAGTGTTGATCAATTAGTACCAATCTGATGGTAAGTTGAGTATATGTGCTGCTTGTTTTTTGATTCTTGTGATACCTCACTTAGGAGAATGGGATCCAGCTCCATCCAGGATAATGTAAGAGGTGCTAGATCACCATTGTTTTTTGTGGCTGAGTAGAACTCCATGATATACATATACCACATTTTATTAATCCACTCATGCATTGATGGGCACCTGGGTTGTTTCCACATCTTTGCAATTGTGAATCGTGCTACTATAAACATTTGAGTTCATATGTCTTTATTACAAAATGTCTTTTTTTCCTTTGGGTAGATGACCAGTAATGGAATTTCTGGATCAAATGGTAGTTCTACTTTGTATCCCTTTGACATATCTCCATATTATTTTTCATAGAGGTTGTACTTGTTTGCAGTCCCACCAGCAGTGTATAAGTCTTCCTATCTCTCCACATCCATGCCAACACCTGTTGTTTTGGGACTTTTTGATGAAGGCCATTCTCACTGGAGTTAAGTGATATCTCATTGTGGTTTTGATTTGCATTAGAGATGTTGAATATATTTTCATATGTTGTTGGCCATTAGTCTGTCTTTTTTTGAAAAGTTTCTGCTCATGTCCTTTGCCCACTATTTAATGGGGTTGTTTGATTTTCTCTTGCTGATTTTCCTGAGTTCTACATAGATTCTAGTTATCAGCCCTTTATCAGACATATAGCACACAAATAGTTTTTCCCATTCTATAGGTTGCCTGTTTGCTCTAGTGATAGTTTCTTTGGATGTGCAGAAGTTTTTAATTTGATCAGGTCCTATTTATTTATCTTTATTGATGCTATAATTGCTTTTGGGGTCTTCTTGATAAATTCTTTACCTAGGCTGATGTCTATAAGAGTTATTCCAACATTTTCTTCTAGAAGTCTTATCATTTCATACTTAAGTTTAAGTCTGTTATCCACCATGAGTTGATTTTTGTGAGAGGTGAGAGGTGCAGATCCTGTTCCAGTCTTCTACCTGTGGCTATCCAATTTGTCCAGCACCGTTTATTGAATAAGGATTCTTTTCCCCAGTTTATGTTTTTGTCTGCTTTGTCAAAGATCAGATGGCTATATGAGGATGGTTTTATATCTGGGTTATCAGTTCTGTTCTATTGGTCTATGTCTCTGTTCTTGTGCCAGTACCATGCTGTTTTAATTACTATAAGCTTGTAGTGTAGGTTGAAGTCTAGTAAATTGATGCCTCCCGATTTGTTTTTTTTGCTTAAGGTTGCTTTTGCTATATGGGGTCGTATCTGGTTCCATACAAAGGATATAATTATTTTTTCTAGATCTGTGAAAAACGATGTTGGTATTTTAATAGGGATTGCATTGAATCTGTAGGTCACTTCAGGTAGTATAAACATTTTAACAATGTCGATTCTGTCGATCCATGAGGATGGTATGGTTTTCAATCTGTTTACATCCTTTGCTATTTCCTTCCTTAGTGTTTCATAGTTCTCCCAGTAGAGGTCTTTCACATACTTAGTTAAATATATTGCTAGGTATTGTATTTTCTTTGTTGCTATTGTGAAGGGTACTGAGTCTTTGATTGGATTCTCAGTTTGACTGTTGTCAGTGCATATGAATGCTACCGATTTTTGTACATTGATTTTGTAACCTGAGACTTTGATGAACTTATTATCAATTCCAGTTGTCTCTTGGCAGTATCTTTGGGGTTTTCCAGATATAAGATCATATTGTCAGCAAAGAGCAATAGTTTGACCTCTTCTGTCCCTTTTTGGATGCCCTTGATTTCCTTCTCTTCTCTGATTGCTCTGGATAGGGCTTCCAGTGCTATGTTGAATAGAAGTGGTGATAATGGGCAACCTTGTCTGGTTCCAGTTCTAAGTGGGAACACTTTCAATTTTTCCCCGTTCAGTATGATGTTGGCTGTGGGTTTGTCCTATATGGCTTTTATCATTCTTAGGTAAGTTCCATTTATGCTTATTTTGTTAAGCATTCTTATCATAAAAGTATGTGTGTTTCTAAGAATTTGTCCATTTCCTCCATGTTTTCAAGTTTATGTGCATAGAGATTTTTATAGTATTCAGAGATGATATTTTGTATTTCTGTGGTATCAGTTGGAATTTCTCCTTTTTCATTCCTGATGGAGCTTATTAGAGTACTTTCTTTTCTGCCTCTAGTTAATCTAGTGAGAGCTGTGTCAATTTTGTTTATGTTTTCAAAGAACCAGCTTTTTGTTTCATTAATCTTTTGTATAGTTCTTTTATTATTAATATCATTTAGTTCTGCTCTGAACTTGGTTATTTCTTTTCTTCTTGTGGGTTTGGGACTGGTTTGCTGTTTTTTTTCCAGTTCTTTGATTCAATTCATTAAATTGTTGATTTATGATCTTTCTATCTTTTGGATGTAGGCATTTAAGGCCATCAATTTCCCTCTCAGGACTGTTTTAGCCATTTCCCACAGATTAAGATAACTTGTATCCCCTTTATCATTGAGTTCAAAGAATCTTTTGATTTTCATCTTAATTTCCTCCTTGACCCAATAATCAATTATTCAGCAGAGGGTTTAGTTTCCGAGACTTTGTGTAGGGATGAGAGTTTCTCTTGCAGTTGATTTCTAATTTTATTCCACTGTGGTCTGAGAAGATGCATGGTATAATTTACATATATATTTTAAATTTGTTGAGCCATGTTTTGTGGCTAGGATGTGGTCCATCTTAGAGAATGTCTCATGAGGTGATGAGAAGAAGGTATAGTCAGTGGTTTTGCTATAGAAAGTTCTGTAAACGTTGGTTAGGCCCCTTTGCTCTAGAGTTCTGTTTCAGGACATTGTTTCTTTATTTTCTGTTTGGAAGATCTGCTGTTTATTATTTTTTTTTATATCGAGTAGGATTTGCTTAATGAATCTTGGCACACATATGTTAGGTGAGTAAATATTTGGAATTGTTATGTCTTCTTGTTGAATTATTTTCTTTATCATTATAGAATGACCATCTTTGTCTTTCACTATTTTTATTGATTTGAAGACTAAGTTATCTGAGAACTGTTACACCAAGTTTCTTTTGGTTTCCATTTGCATGGAATATTGTTTTCCCACAATTGTGACTTGGTCTGGGAGTTTCCCTGCCCAGGATCCTGGCTTAAGCTGGGAATGTGGCCCTCCCACTGGAGGAGGGGTGCCCTGCAAGCGTGCCACAGCTAGGACCCACTGTGATCTGCCCCTGAAAGCACACATACCTCATGAGACTAATCCACAAATATCCCCTCTGTGCTCCCGAGTCATGTGATCAAGACTGGATGTACAGGTTCTGGCCTGTGTGTCTGTCCTCCAGGCCCCGGAGGTCAAATCCTGACCATGCCAGGGAGAAGGGTGCTAGTCCCAAGTCTCTCTCATGTGGTGCCCAAGCTGATTCAATGTCTCTCCACCTCGGGGTGTGTCCCACTCTTTTGCAGTCACCAGGCAAGCAGCACCAGGAAGGGCTAGCAGGCAGGGAGCTCACAGTCTGAGCACCCCTCATTGTTTTGCAGGACCCCAAAAGGAAAGGTCTGAGCCCTGTTACCTGTGGAAGCCTCTGTGTGGTGGCTCAATTGTTTCTCTCAGCAGCCTTAGGTGGGGGAGGGGAAGGGGCAGAAGAAAGTCTAGGTGGAGGAAAGTCCATCCTCTGGTCATCTACAACCCTCTCTCCAGGAGGCAGTCTGCCCAGAATGATGGGGCTCTGGATTCACACAGACACTAAAGGATCCACTGGACCCCTGTGGCTCCTGCAGTCTGGGCCAGAGTTGGGAAATGTCTGTGTGGGTATGAGCCCCTCTGAGGAGAGCAAAGGCACCTGGTAGGTAGAGAAACAATATGGCGCCTGCCATCTGGTTCAGATCTGTGGGGCAGGAGGCCCCCTGTTGGTGGGGAGATAAGAGCCTGGTGCCCTGTCTGCAAGAAGCTCTCTGCTCACTAGTGGCAGTAGTATCTGGGCTTACTTCAGCAGAAGGTCTCTCCAGCAGCTTGGGAGCCCACCAACAGTCCTAAAAGTGTGGGAGAGGGATGTTAGCCAATCCACCTACCCTTCTCACTGGTCTCCAAGCCTCTCTGGGCTTAATCCCCACTGATGCCTTTCTCCTTCCAGTTCTGCTCTGCAATCTCTTCCCATGGAGTCTCCTGTAGGTTCAGGCACCCTTCCTTCAGACCCTCATCTGATCTATGTTTGTCTGTTTGTTTTTTCTCTTTCATCTAAAATTTCTCCTTCTTACAGAGATGCTGATTGTGTCTTTGGTCCACCATCCTCCTCTTCTCCTCTCCCTGTCTTTTTTTTTTTTTTTTTTTT
>RJWJ010008041.1:0-54969 GCA_004363605.1 Indri indri | reverse complement strand
TTTTAGAATTCATTCTTGATTAAAATTTTAGTCCTAGTATCTAACCAGAATATTTAAATATAGAAAGTATATTTAATCTCACCACCAATGCATGATATATAAAAATAAATATGGATATTTATGTATATAATTAATAAACAATTACAATGTGTGTGTATATAATGGAAAAGCCATAGTGAAACTAATTGTTCTAGAGGTAATGTTACTGTGCCCTTTTTAAATTATCACAATCTTTTAATAAGTTTTGAAATTTTATGAATCCCTAAAATTGTAAGAAGTTCTGGTGTTTTATAACCTAAAATAATTTATTTTCAAAAGTAAAATGTTTTTTCATTCTTCTGGGATATATTTTAGTATTGATATACACTGCTGGTGGGACTGCAATCTAGTGCAACCTCTGTGGAAAGCAATATGGAGATACCTTAAAGAGATACAATTAGAAGTACCATTCGATCCAGCAATCCCATTACGGGGCATCTACCCAAAAGATCAAATGATACTCTATAAGAAAGACACTTGCACCTGAATGTTTATAGCAGCACAATTCACAATTGCAAAGATGTGGAAACAGCCCAAGTGTCCATCAATACATGAGTGGATTAATAAAATGTGGTATATGTATGCCATGGTGTACTATTCAGCTTTAAGAAACAACGATGATACAGCACCTTTTGTATACTCCTGGATAGAGCTGGAACACATTCTACTAAGTGAAGTATCCCAAGAATGGAAAAACAAGCACCACATGTACTCACCATCAAATTGGTATTAATTGATCAACACATAAGTGTACATATAAGAATAGTATCTATTGGATGTCGGGCAGGGGGGAGGGGGAAGAGGGGAGGAGGGGACGGGTATATGCATACACAAAGAGTGCAATGCGCACCATCCGAGAGATGGACACGCTTGAAACTGGGACTTGGGGGGAAGTGGGGGCAAGGGAAACATACGTAACCTAAACATCTGTACCCCTATAATATGCTGAAAAAAAAGAAACCAAAAAAAAAATAATAATAATAATTGCAGATAGGTGTTTAAATAGAAAAAAATAAGTATTACTTTACTATTTTATATATAATCTTTCTTTATTTATTTTAATAAAACCTCCCCTATAATTTAAATGTAAATCTATTTAAAATGATGTTCTTTTATTAAGTTTGATCAACACTTTTATTTGTATAAAGGTATTCTTAAATAAAGCCAAGGACAAAAATTATAAAATGCATACAAGTTATTCACTTTACTTCATGACTAAAAATTAATGCAATACCTTGGCACCTAATTGTACAGTTGGACCCGGGTAGACGTATTTGAAGTAACAATTCATTCTGAATTAATACAGCCACCCGGGGGGTAAAAAACGGCACATAAATAATGTTAACAATTTTTTTTTTTTTTTTAGGAAGCTTGCTTTATTTTAAGGTAGAAGAAATGAGGGAAATCTTTTTTTTTTTTAATGTATTATCTCATAAAACTGATATCATAAGTTAAAGGAATAAAGGTGATTTGATATAAATAACTTCTTATGCTAGAAGATATTATTTTCAGAGTTTCAGGATTTTAAGTATAAATATAGTCACACAATTACATTACAGAAAAGTTTTTAGTAAACAGGTTGCTGTCTTAGATTCATAAATTCACCATTTCCTGAAATTTAATTATATACTCTAAGAATTTATGGAATTAAAAATTATTGTTTATCACAATACATTTATACTTCTTTATTTTATTGTTTTTATTTTTATATGATAAGAAACCAACATTTTGACTTCTAAAAATAAGGCATATATTATTCATTTTTATAACATATATTTATGATTTTTCAATTTTTATTATCCAGGCATGAAAGAGCTAGAAATGGACTAAATCATTTAAAAATAATTTGAATGGAGTTGAACAAGAGAAATTACAGCAAGTTAAAATCTTTTTTAGGTATAATTTGATATTTAATTATTGAGATTTGACAGAAAACGCTTAACATACATATCTCAAATACATTCAGATGGAGTTTGATCGACCTGATACATTGCCTTTAAACATTTTTCCAGTCATTTTTTAACATGGTGATTCCCTGAAGGAAGCTGAACCCTGAAGAGCTAGGCTGTTATGGAATATTCATGTCTGCTCTTCCATTCTCTTTCACTCAAAACTCTCACAAACGATAACTAGGAATAATACCATTCTTTTATGCAGCTTGTACCTGGAAGGATAAACATATTTATAATCACATAAACAGTCTACGATGCTGCTGCATTAGTGAGAGTAGTTTCTTAATAGCTTATGGTTATTTTGAATATACCCTGAGAACAAAAAGTGACACATCAGCTTTAGTCCCTAATCATTTTCCTGGTATGGGCATTGTGAAAGAAGTACATCAGTAGTTTCTCATTAAAGAATATATTTAAAGACTCTGAGCATGTTACATAATTTACTTTAAAAAAATTGTAATTTTTATAAACTTGAAGTTTTAACAAGATGGATTTAAATAAAAGACAGATGGCTTTTTAACAAGCGCTTCCTACATCAATGCCCTTTACTATTACAAGGAAATAAGGCATGATTAAATTTTGTTTAATTCATAATGTTCACAATAAATGTTAGAATTAAGAATTTGACTGGAGATTTAAAAAACTAATTGCAGTGCACATAATTTGTTAGAAAAGACTTTAGCCATATTAAATTTAATAAAGTTTAATTGAGCAAGAAAAAAAAAAGATTCACAAATCAGGCAGATCCCAGAAACAGAAGAGATTCAGAAGAGAATCCCAGGGCTGTTGCATGGTCAGATAAGATGTATGGACAGAAACAAAAAAAGTGAAAAGTAGAAAATGGATGTGAGGTACAGAAACAGGTGAATTGGTTACAGCTAAGCATTTGCTTATTTAAACATGGTTTGAACGTTTGGCCCCCTGTGAGTGGTTGAAGTGTGGCTGTTGTGATTGTCCAAGACTCAGCTATTGTTACAGAAGCATACTCCTAGGCAAGGTTTTTAGTTTGCTTACTTACTACTTAGTTTATGGTTTGTACATAACTTCTCAAGAGAGTAAGGAGGGCTTCTGAGGCCAGATTTTGTTTTCATTTAACAATGATGGTGGTGATTGTCAGGAAAATATGATTAAAAACAAAACAAAATCTCCTCCCAACTCAGAAAACCTCTTCACAAAAGTAGGAGAGAAAGAAAAAAAAATTGAATCATTGAAGGAAAATTTAACAGAATGTGATGTTTATCACAGGCAATTCACTAAAAGCTTGCAAAGACAGAAAGAAATCAGTACTTGCAAAAAAGACGTTCCTGGTTCTTAAAGCTGGCAAGAGGCTTACTTAGCTTTCAAAAAGATTGACCAAACATTTCAAAGAAATAGAGAAAGAACTTAGAATTTAGAATTTTCTAAAGAAAATGCTCTAAGAAAAGGGAAAATCTCTTTCCTCATTTCAATAGGGAGAATTAAGGCTCTTATTTTATATTTGTATTTATTCTTGTATGGCATAACCCCAATTCTTTTAGTCCATCTCCAAATTACTTTTAAAATTAAAATCCAAATTTTAAAACTGCACCCCTCCTCCCCCCCATATTCATCCCAGAAAACTTGATTGTAAAGTTACCCTTTTGTCAAGATTGTACCTAGTGTGGGCTTAACATCTGGAGTGAAGCCATCCCCCATTTTTCCTATTTCAATTGTACACATCATTCATTTTAAAGACGACTTGGATCTCAATTTCCTCTTGTGGTTCCTGCAATGAAGAAGAGCAGATATTCCAGAGGGCATACTTTCTTTTGCCTTCAGTCCAGACCTTTAGTTCTGAGGCATCCAAAAGTTCAACCTCAATCCTCTTGCATCACACCGGAAGGGTAATTCAAACTATAACTGCATGCCAATACTCATTTGAATGCATGCCATTCCAAATACTTTGAGGAGTTGCAATATAATTAGATCTATATATTATCATCTCAAGTATTCATGCTTGAGTTAGATTTTTTCATTTTAAAACTACTTATATAATTTTTAAAAATATGTATTTTTATTTAGATTTTTTTTGCAGGAATACTTTCATGGACTTTCCAAAGCAAAAATAGGTTGTATGCAATGATTCTTTCAGTTTTTCTTTGGCACCAATTTCCCATTCCATTGCTTCAGAATAACATAGTCTTTACATGATGGCTTGTCATGGTACAATTTCACTATTTTACAGCTAAGGACTTTAACTTTAGCTCTGCAATTTTGGTTCTGTCAGATTGCAGCTGTTACACCTCTTGCATTGATTCTGGAAATTCCAATTAAATGTGTTTGTTTCATGCAAGACTTCCCTAAAGGAATCCTTTCTAGTAGTAAATTGTCTTTTTTTTATCACTAATGAGAAGGATACCATTGCCTAATCTCTTATGATTCATTATTTCCCGCCCCGTCTATCTCTTTCCTCTTTCTTTCCCTCTCTTTTTCTCCTCCTGCACCCTTAAATTGTTTTGTGATCTTTCGATTTTCTCATTTTCTGTATTTTATTTTCTGGTTTTTAAAATATTTTAGATACAATTTGCAGTTAAGCTAACCTATATTCCAAGAAACATTATAATAAAACTAACAACATTCATTTCAAAACATAGTTTACAACACTTAGGATCTACACAAGTCGCATAATATAATACAACAGAAACATGTAAATCCAACAGATAATGTAAGAAAAATAATTAATAATACTATGTACTCCTTTCTAATTACATTATCCTCCTAGCTTCCCAAAGGTAATTGCTGGAAAAAAATTCATTCTCCTTGAATTTCTTTACATTTTCTCATGAATGATTAATTCTATAAATGATTATCAAAATGTGTATGTATAATTATTCTCTCCTGAATTTAAAATAGTTTGTACTTAACTCTGTGAGAACCACTTCAGTATATAAACTTAGAAAACAAATGACTACCTATTTCTTTTTATTGCTTAATAGGATTCCATTAAATGAATAAACTGCATATAATTAGCCTTGCAATAGATGCTTAGGATCGTTCCATTGTTTACTGTTGAACATAGTGTTGTAGTGGTATTATTAACATTATTATAAATTTTGTTATGTATATTTGTATTGTTCTGAAACAGAAATCACTAAAATGGAGAAAGAAATTGAAACGTTTATTCACCTCTAGAAGGTGGGTAAGTCTAACATATTTTTTCCTTTAATCTTTTAACATTAATACTAATTTGTCCAAAAAGTCTTCTCTATATCAGGAATATTACATGAAACTTTTTCTGTTAAATAAACTGAACTTTAAAGACTCGAACCGTAAGAGTATTTCCTCTTTTAGTATAATTTGAGCTCCTCTTACCCACTAACCAGTTAGCAATTGCAGATCAACTCAATTTCAGATCCCAGTTTGGTTTTAATAAGTTTCCTAAACAGTCAATATTTTATTTTTATTTTTGTTTGAGAATCCTTCCTTGTTTATCATGACTAGACAATCTTAGTGTATGCACGTAATCATGAATTTATTACCAAATTTTCCCAATGAAGGGAGAAAGAATGGAAAGGAAGAATAAAAAGCAATGAGAGATGGTTTTGGACATATATAAATTATCATTGTAAAAATGCTAATTATTTTCCTTCTGTAAAGAATGAAGAAAGGTTAAATATGTTTAATCCATTTTGAGTGAAACCCATTTTGACAAAAACACATAAAAAAAAGTGTTGCTACAGCTGTTTTAAATAATGTCATTTCTAAATATACTTTCTCTTTCAGTCAGAGATACAATCTTGTAACTGGGGTTTGTTTCCTTTTTGTTCTAAGGCACCTTCCCAATGAATAATCTTTCCTATGTCAAAACAATAAGAAAGTTATGCAAGGTTGATGGATACTAGATCTATATATAAAAATAATTAGCAGTTCTGTGAACTAGAAATCACAATGTGACAGTGAAAACAAAATAGACTAAAAATATAAAAGAATTCAGAACATTTTAATATTGGCTTATTCAGAATTTGGTTGGAGTAGAGAATGAAAGATGACATGAGATCATCTTAATTTGGGGAGAAAGCACAGTACTTTAATTAATGTTTGCTGATCGCAACCGTTTGGAGTGGGTCACACTTGCTATTAGTGAAAGTTTCAGTCTTACATAGAAAACAATAATTATTGTCATTTAGAAAAAGTTGAATTCATAAAAGCTCATAAAGTTGTGATGATATTCAAAAACGGGGCAATAATATAGAATGGGACAAGTGAAAATCCTGAAGTACCAGTAAGAAATAATTGATTACTGCTCAATTATAAAAGAAGAGTATTTATAGATAACTGTTTGTATTTGGATATATGACCAAAACCCAATAGTTGAGGGCTTGACTTAGAAAATGGATTGTTATCACCACATTTAGAATAAACCTTGTATTTAAATTTTCTATGTAAAATTGTTTTGGAAAAGTTAGGGAGCCTTTAGTCCATGGTAAACCAGGATATAGGAATGTTGTCCAGGGACAACTGAGCATTGCCTCTGGATTCTTGCCCCAGGGGGGTTATTGACTCACTTCTATGGAGGTTATTTCAAAGCCAGAAGATTGTGATATTTATAAATGTTAGCTTAAATAGAAGTATACTGTCTTTAATATTAAAGTTCAGTGACATAGGAAGAAACTGGCATTTTATTAATTCTGGCAATCTTAGAAGCAACAGTATGCCTGTGAGAAACAAGAGGAAGAGGACGGTTCTCTTATGATACATTGTAAGTAATGTTTCCTACATAGCTGCCTCTCTTTATTAACTTTTGTATCTTTGGAAGGCAAAAAGCCACTTATCAAACTGTGTGTGGTCTCTTCCTGATAACGTAATAAACTCACATAACACTAAAACTAGTATTAGGAAAAGTATTCCAGAATTACAGGTAGTGGTCTAATGAAAGGCCAGTTTAGTGAAATGTGTTAAAATTTAAGTACATTATACAAATATATAGATTCAATAAAATATTTTTAATAATATTTAAAATTAAAATGAATCATATTACTTTGGTATTCATATAAAATTGACAGATAAGAATTAATGATATTATAAAACATTAAATAATTATTGCTTCAAATTTAATTCACTATTGCAGATTTTATTGCAATGGACATATCAATTAAAATTAATAAAGTGTTTTTAGAAAAGTTGAAGAAAACTTACAAGCAATATTGTTAGAATGTTCACAATGGACATTTGTACATATTTTATATTCTTAAATTTGGCTCTAAAGTATTACCCCCACTTGAACCAGTTAAAACAGATATTTTAGGGAACATATAGTGCAGTATTTTATAATTATATTCTTTATATAACGGCTTGCAGTAGAATTTTATTGCATTTCTCAGTAGAGATCTTAATAATGGTATTCAGATCAAATACTCTTTCAATAAAAAAAAAATCAACATCTTGTTAACTGGCAACACATTGCTCTGCTTTCTAAGCAGTTTTTAGCATCTAACGTACATTATACTCCCAAATTAATGCAATATTATGACAAGATTACTTCAAAATTAGTTGTGGGATCATCAGAGTTAATCTCCAGTTTGTCACATGAAGTAATATATTTCTTCTCTGGCAAACTCAATGTGTTCTAAAATTAAACAACTCCTCACATAACTTCATCAAGTAAAGATCAAACCTTCTTTGTACATAGATACCTGTCTTGGATGCATTATTTATCAGGGAGGACAATCCTTTGGCTGCGAAGAAGGCATGTTTTATATTTTTATTAAATGAGACAAATATAATGACAAAATTAGAAATAAATAAGAGCATTTTGGTAGGTGTTTGGACTGGATGCCTGTTTCTAGATTTCTCCTTAATTATTTACAAGTTCTAAAAGAAATCCTGTGATCTCCTAGGGAATGATCTTTTTCATTGGTTAACGAAGATGATCTATACACTCTCTTAGAATGCTCCTTCATCAAAATAAGAATTTCATTTTATAAAATTAGCATTATGTGGGGGGTCATTCCAAAATATTCATGACATGTGAGCAGACTGATTACCTCTGAAAGGACCCAGATTCCACTGAAATGGCATGGAACGAATGCAGGCAATTGGCAAGATCCCAGCCTCTCTCAGACCTTGATGTGTTCCTGGAACCTGAAGTAAAAATTTATGTTTTGGCTTATATTATTTAATTTGTTCTTCTTACATGATGTTGAGGGTATGGCAGATTATACAATGCATACATACCATACATATTAAATCATGTATTCACACACAAAAAAAGTAGAAGCCCAAATCTGAGCTGCACATCTTTGAAAATATCCAAATATGCTTTTGCACATTTCATGAATATACATCATCAGACAATATGCAGTAATACTGGAACAATAACTAATGTTATTAATTCAATGTAATTATAAATTCATTAAACTTTAATAACTCATTAGGTCTTTAATTTAAACCTTTCACAGATTAAGTTTAAATAATTGTTTTATATTATGGGTCACAAGAGTACTGTATTTGGACATTATTATTATTATTATTATTTTAAACAAAAGAACATTGGGACAGCATTATCATAAAGGCAATGAGACACCATTAAACTATATTAAGATGCAGAGAGTATGATAAACTTTTTGTTTGGAAATACCCCTCTGGCTGAAATCAGGAGAATAGATATAAAAGGGATAGGCCTGAAGGCAGGGATAGTGGATTAGAGATTCATGAACTAAGTAATCAGCATAAGAATTAATATAACTTAAACAGAAGTGTTTTCAGTAAATAGAGAAACATCATTTTGGGGAATAAATTGAAAAACAAGAGTGTAGGAAGAAAGGATACATGGGACACAAATAAACTTTATTCTCTTTAAAATTGTATGAAAGACTGAACCTATTAATTAAAGTCTAGAACAAAGTTTGGCAAACTCAGGCCTGCAAGAACAGGAAGACGTGTTGTTTACAAATAAAATTTTTCTAGAACACTCATGGTCATACCCATTAGTTTCTGTGTTGTGTATGGCTGCTTTTGTGCTATAAGGGAAGAGTTTAGTGGTTGAGACAAAGACCACATGGCTTGTAAAACCTAAAGTACCTATTTTTTGAGACATTTACTGAGGGTAAATGTCTGAATTTCTAGAAATGATTTATTGCAGTTCTATGATTTTTTAAATTTATATGTTAGATTCTTCAAAATCCTGTCCATATAAAGCTAATTTGAATAAAGAGAGTTTCTTTTTTATTTTTACTGACTAGGCCAATAAATATTTTTGATCTGACTTATACAGTACTTTGAGTAACTTTTCTCACAACTCCTCACATTAATAAATTTTGGAATAAATATTCTAAGTTATTTTTCAAACACTTAACTTTTTATACAGTAATTCCAGTTAAGTCTAAACTTTACTTCGTTTACATATGATTAGCTAAAAGTTTAATTGAATATAACTTTGAAGAAAATTTATCAAAGAACATATCAAATAATGGTTTTAGTAGTTAACAATGATTTTGTAACTATGACACTAATTGAGCTTTACAAAGTGCAAAGTTACAAGACATTTATAAAGTTAAAAGAAATGCATTAAACTACATAAATACTAAGTCTTTGGGCTCAATGGAATAAAAGTTGAACTTTCCCACTAATTGTCAGCCAGGCACTTTTATTTCCCAATCATATGGAAAGGTAGAACTGAATCATATCAAAAAATGTAAAAGAAAAAGAAACAATTTTGATAATAATCACTTATAAGCCTGAATGCTTATCTCTTATAATAAACGAGCTCTGTGAATGTGGAAAAATCTGCAAACAAGAACCAACACCTGCTGCTGGAATGAACTTTATGTGTCAGGGTTAAGGCACATTGCTAGCGACAGGGACGAGAAGGAATGGGGAGGTAGGTAGGAAAGCACATGTCTCGTTTTTCTCCTCCAGCCACTCAGATGCCTGGTAGTGCTCTTTATTGGACACGCATAACAAGGAGAGAGCTGGGATGGAAGAAAAGTGGTTTGCACACTCTCTGCTTCAGCATCACAAAGCAGAATGCAGGAAACTTTGTATGAAGCTGAGCGACAAAAGTTCAATAACTCTCACACTGTTCTTTCATAATCTTTCTATCATTTTCCTAAATTCATTTCATTTCACATTAAAGTGTAGGCTAAAATACTTATCTGTTGTGTGGGTGTGTCTTTCTGTCATGTTTTCATTTACTAAAGTATTATTTAACTCATGCAGACGAGGACTCCCTCTTCCTTCATTATCAGTAAGTGTTAAAAAAAAAATCTAACCTTGTATTTCCGGATATACCTTCTTTGCTCCTCGCCCCAGTTTATATACAGATATTCTTTCTTTACCTTTAATGCCTCTGCCCTGTATAATTTAAATTCCGTTCTAAGCAGTTTCACATTGATGTAAGGCTTTGTCCTGGAAAAGGTGTTTCTCAGTTGGTACAAGACTCAGCCCACCTCTCACTGATGTTGCCTTTGATTAACCTTCAAACTGGGAATCTCACCTTCCATTGCGATGTACTTTCCCATCTCATCGGCTGTTCTGACCGACAAGCCAAGCTTTCCATGCGGAGTGAAGACCTCTCAATGTGGGGACAATGATGTGTTAATGGTTCAATTTCCAAGTTCTCTAGCTCTTGGGGCCTTTGTAAATCTACCTGCTTTCTGGCTTGTTTACCTGGGTGATAATTTTGTGTTCTTCTTTGGGTAAGTTAACCAAGTTGTACAATTATGTGTATTTTTACATTTCCATCAAAATCATCAAAATTGATTGTCAAATTTTTAGCCAAAGCAACTGATAGAATTGCTTTTGAAAGAGGAAAGGAAGGAAAATTAGGACAGGAAACAGAGTAGATATTTTTGAGGTCATAATAAGGTTACAGATTTAAAATGTTCAGTACACAGTTTGAAATATAAGACAGAACTAAAGAAGAGAGATTTATATTTAGGGCATGCAGGCATTGAGATGATAATTGAAATCAGGAGGTGGGAGCAGGGAAGAAATTTTAGAAGTGAAATATTTTAGGAACATAGTGATCATTCTTTCAAGTGGTTCTAAACTTTTTAATTTTATTAAAAAATTTCCAGCCTTCCATTTTCTGCCCATGCATCTAAGAAGTGAAATTGTGTTACATAAAAACACAGAAATATTTTTTCCTACTTAGTGTTAATCAAAGACAGGCACATACACATATGTATGCATATATATACCCAATGTGCATATGTATGTCTGTATATATAAGTAATATTGTCCATTAAACTTCAAAATAACTTCAAAATGATAATCAGTACTGCTAAAATTAATTGACACAACCCCCCATACAAAGATTCTTTGTATTTGTTGATATAGCTTCATAATGGGTAATTTTTTTCCAAATTAGGTGTTTTGAAAAATTTAAATTAGCTCATGGACTCTTAAAATTCTTAATTCCAGGTTTTCATGACAAATTTTCATTGAGAAAATGAAATTTTATAGAGATTTTCCAAGGTTTGAAAGCTGGGTAGTGATATATAACTAGCTACAGCTAAGGTATTTAAGTCCTATTCACTTCTCTGCCTATAATTCTGCCACTTCTAAAATTGAACATAACATCCAGTGACTAGACAATGCACTCTGTATTGATTGCAGCATCCCTTTTCCCTTCCAGGAATGCTACATTTTTTTAGTATACATTTCTAAATATTTTTAAAAAATGTTCTAAAAGAATAAGCTACATTTTTCATGGGTACATTTTTAACAACCGGGGTCGGGGGGAGTAACAGATGGGAAATTGTGCTTTTTGTTTATGAACACAAATTATTAAATTGTGAAACTAGCTACTGCTATTAATCCCTTGAAAAATGTTCTCTTGTTTCTGTCTGCAAGATGACTTCCCGCATTTCTGTTACATGACAGAAACAGAGCAACATGTGATTTGTAAGCAACATTCAAGTTTCACTGAGCTGTGAATATTATTAATAATACCGATAAGCACACACCTGCCAACAATAGCAGATCTTCAAAAATGTAAGCAATGAATACAATCACAACAGAGACAATTGTGTCATGTATTACTTTTTGAAATGATAAGGAAAAATTTTCTAAAGGGCTGACTTCTGAAATTATTGATGCTGTAAGACAAGGTAGTCCACAAATATTCCCTATTATTATATAATTATATGATACTATCCACATTAATCATAGTTCAAGTCTTTAACTGCAAAAAAGAAGCCAAATTTGTGTGATATTTGCAGTGACCTAAAAGTGATTTGTAAAAAAAATTACTAATAAAATGAAATCAAGGGACTGAAAATATTTAAAGTAACCCTAAAATATATAACTACCTCACTGAAAATGTTTAATAATGTTTATAAGCCTTTTACTTCTCTTTTGATGATTCTTAACATTCTGTTTCAAAGAATGAGATAATATCATTATCCACATTGCCAACATTGTACTTAACTGGAGACCAACCTCCTACTGTCCACAGCTGCTTTTAATTCACAAGCAGTTGGAGTAAGTCAAGCATTACTGGTGAATCTTTTCTGCTTCTTACTATCTTATTTCATGTGGGAAGCCATTATGCAAACTAAGAGCATCTGAATATAGGTACCGTACTTAAAAGTGTTCAGCGGGGATTCTGTTTTTTGTCATTTTTTGGCAAATTGTGCCATTAAGTTACATATGTTGCATTGTTGGTATCCAGGATTGCCTGGGTTAGTCAACGTGCTCATGAACTCCATGACTTGACAAACATTTTTTCCTGAAGTCAAATCAGAAATAAATTTCCAGATGTTTCTAATGCAGTAAATTAAGTTTGTTTTTCAAATCAGTCAATTAATTATATCTTATATAATTTAGAAATACATCATGTGAAGATGTCAATTGCTATATTATTTCTAGTTAACAAGCTATTTCTGGTAAGTAATTTAGTATGCATACATTCTATTTCTAGGGGAAACATCTAGAAAGCCTGATTTTTATGAATTATGGTAGAATTATTGAATTAGTCTTGACCCATTATATTTTAAGAGGAATTCTGAAAAATTGGAGATAAAATAATTTTTCAGAAGCATTTACCCCACTGAGACTCAATTAGACTTTATTGTTTAACTTCTTAAAATCCTTATAATTTAACTTAATATAGGAGTTGTTTTTACTTATTTTTAAAGTCATTTTGGCTAGCAAGACCAAGGCATCCTTCTTTTTTTGTTCTGTTTTGAAGTTTACATGATGTAAATATCTCAATAAATTAATTGTGAGGTATGACTTAAAACATGTGTAGTACATTTCAGATGTAGTCTTACCCCATTTAATGATCATTTTCATCATCACAATAATAATGAGAGTTTTAAATATGATCTGATGCCTGGCACAATATTATCAGCTTTTAATTTTATATTGTACTTAACTCTTACAACAGTTGTGTGAAGTAATATTAACATTATTATCTTCATTCTAGTCTGAGAAAATTGAGGCTCAGAGAGGCAAAGTAATCAGCTTCAGCATGCACAACAAGTGATGCTGGGGCTGCTGTTCAAAGACAGAGAAACTTTATTAAAAAGCCAAAATATTTAGTATCTCTTGCTTTTATATTGCTTAGCAAAATTTTACATACCATAAACAATAAAAGCATGTATTTATTAAGCAACTGATTGTTAGAAAAAGAACACACTTTCAAAAGTGAATCTGTTCAACCACTTATGAACAAGAAAAGGCAAGAAGACAATTACACTACCTGGTGCTCATCGTTCTCATGTTATCTTTTTAAAAGTGTTATAAAAGAGATTGTATTTTTCCAGAGACAAAATGTTATCATTTGCATCACATTATGATGTGGGATATTTAAGTTCTTGGTCAAGCTGTGATTATAAATTATAGCACTTTTACTATTAGGTTCAGCTGTACTTAACAGAAAATCACAAATAACATTGACTTAAGCAAAAGAAAATATATTTATCCCTGACGTAAAACACTAGTAAACTAGATAATCTTGCATTAGCAGAGCGGTTGCACAGACCAGATGGACTTATCTTATTCCTAGCTGCCTTGCAATCTTAGGAGTGTTTCTCATAATCCTAGATGGCAATTCTAGCTCTACCCATCACACACATATTCCATCTAGTAGGAATGTGGTTAGACAAAAGAAAAGTATGAACCTTTTATATGAGGGAATTTTTCACAAATGAATTATTATACTTCTGCATAAAATTCCCATAACTCAAGCACATGACTACAGGTAATTGCAAGGGAAGCTAGGGAATTGTACTATTTATTTTGGGCAGCCATGTGTTCATCTAAAAATCTTGTATTGTATCATTAAAGAAAAAGGGGACAGTGGATATCAAAGTCATCAACTAGTAGGTTTTTCAAAGTCATGTTTTAGCTAATGGAGTGTTTTCCATAAAAAAAAAAAAATGTGATTTCTGGTTTTATTTAGTATATTTATTGTTCAGCTTGCCACAGAGTAGCTAATGAAATTACATATAGAAAAGTTAGATCTGGAAATCAATTTCCTTATCACTATAAGTAATTCTGTGAGTTTTTAATATAAAGACCAAATGTAATAAAATATAAATTTGTCATGTGATTGTTCAATATTTTTGCTGTCTTTTTATTGACTATGCAGTGTGTCAGAGTAGTTGCTTACATTTAATATCAGATTTTACTTGAACCATATCACCAATATTGCTATTCCATTTGCATCAGAGAAAGAGGATGTTTTAAATAATCTTATGGCACTGGTATCATCTTGCATACCAAAGAGAAAGACACTTGTAGCTAATTTTTTATTTGTACTGTATTACAAGAAAGAAAAGCAAAAATATGTCAACATCTTCTAGCATTTAGTGAAAAGGTCTACTATTGTGACAACGGGGGAAAAAACTTGTCTTGGAGAGCTGTGTATGCATTTGATTCTTACAGGATCTACAAAAAAAGCAGACATGGCTCTTCAGAGGGAAGACTGAACTAAAGTTGAACCATCCATTCACCCCATAATAGGACTGGCGTTCCTCTTCCCCTGATGGATGGAGTCTGCCAGTTGGAACAGAGGCAAACCTCACTTACTTAAGACTGAAGTTCTGTTCCAGGTCATTATGCTTAGAGAACCAAGAAACAAAAATATGTCTTCATTGGAGAGAAATATAGTTTCCAGACGGTAGGGGTGAATGCGGCAGACTGAAAAATATTGAGAGTAGTATGGGCAGAAGAAAAGAGGAGTTGAAGGGTTTGAATGAGTCACAGAGGTTGAGATAATGAGAAGTAGCTGGTTTACACAGAGCACCATGCATCCTCAACCAGACGACTGGAATCTGGTGATGTCTGTTTTGTGCAATATCAGAAAGTTACAATCTTTCTTTCTCTCACATTGTACTACATGCTTAAAATCTACCCAATCCTCCAATAAAAAAAAAAAAAAAATCAAGTATCCTCATCATAGTTGTGTTGGTTTTCTCTGGCAGAAACTAGTAAGACAGCATAGCCTGGGTAGCAGATTAACCTACGTGAGAGAAAAATGTGGATTCTAGGTGGGGCTAAAGATAACACCTTCTTCCTTTTCTTTAGAGTCATCAGTAGAAGACCACGAACAACACTACCAAAGACAAGAGGCGAGGGTAAACTTCCTCAGTGCAACTGCAGGTCAGACAGGATTACCGTAAAGGATAGGAAAAAGTAGCCCTATCGAACCAGGTTTTATAAAACTAATTTTATGTCCCAAGTCAGACTTGCCTGCTAATAATGATTTGCTCCTGAAAGGCCAAACCCTCTATGATGTCATAGTCTGTGCACAAACTCTTTTCCAAGATAAATATTAGTAATCCTGAGGAGATCTTGCTTGTTAGTTGGTGTAGCATCAATGCTCTCACTAAGGTATAGCTTACTAGGTAATGGTTCCTTCAAAGCATTTCCAAGAAATCTCTAAACTGGCGTTTTCACTACTAGTTTCTGTGGTATAGTCCTGGCACCTGCAGTGAATTTCCTTTTTAGTGTTATGTCTGGCAGAAAGACACTTGGAGTTGATATGTTATATGCTTTATTATTCCTTACTCATATCCTGGAGGTATATTAGGAGTTTCAAGAAGTCTGATTTTCTAAATCACACTTCAAATCTGTACATGCACGAATATGTGTGTGTGTATATAATTTATATATGTATATTCAGGTGATAAAATTAACCTCTGCTGAGGCATGGCATTTTAATCTTCCATTTTATATATTATCTGAACCATGCTCCATTATGTTTCTCAAAACCATTTCATTTCCCATTATGAACTATGGACCAAAATGATTTAAAATGTATTAGTATTAAAATCCACACTTTAGAGTGCCCTCAAAGTTTTTCTCATCTACATCTCCTTTAATTTAAGAAAAGTACTGCAACTGTCCACACACAAAAATATATTAAACTTTTTTTTTTTTTTTTTTTTTGAGACAGAGTCTTACTCTGTTGCCTGGGCTAGAGTGCCGTGGCATCGGGCTAGCTCACAGCATCTCAAACTCCTGGGCTCAAGCGATCCTTATGCCTCAGCCTCCCGAGTAAAGCTGGGACTACAGGCACACACTACCATGCCCGGCTAATTTTTTCTATATATTTTTGGTTGTCCAACTAATTTCTTTCTATTTTTGTAGAGACGGGGTCTTGCTCTTGCTCAGGCTGGTCTTGAACTCCAGACATTGAGCGATCCTCCTGCCTTGGCCTCCCAGAGTGCTAGGATTACAGGCATGAGCCACCATGCCTGGCCTATTAAAGATATTAATCCACAAATGTAGTCATCTTTTCTTAATCTTCAGTCTCCACTGCTAGTTTTTTGTTATTTAGTCATTTATATTTCAAACTGCTTAATCTTTTAGGAAATTAATTTTTCTTTCGTTCTCTAGGACAAAAGAATTTCCTAGTGTCATTTGCAATCTGTAGACTTTTATACTTAACTCTCCTGCCTTAAATTCAATACTGTCTTTTTAATGTCTCATCATATTTATTGTTTTACATTATTTATCAATAAACACAGCCTTCCTTCTGAGTTTCAGAACACTTTAAAATATTATCGCTGGCAGGTTTTCTAACACTTAAAACTCTAAGGCAGCACGGTCCAATAGAACTTGCTATGAAAATGGAAACTGCATTTGTTTGTGTTGTTCAGTATGGTACCCACAAGCAGCATTTAGGTAGTGAGCACTTAAAAGCTACCACGTAAGACTGAGAAACTGAATTTTTCATTTTATTTAACTTAAATGTTAGTAGCCACATTTAGCTAACAGCTACTTTATTGTACTATGCGTCTCTAAAGGAATATTTATAATCCTCTGTCTCCTTTCTCTTGGATTACTATTACCATTAATGCCGCACATATTAATTAAATGAATGAATGAAAATATTCACACATTAATATGTGAACCTCAAACCTCAGTTCTTGAAGGTTCTATTCCACTTTTCCCTTGATATTTATATTCAGATTATGATCAAGTCTCAGGTGATTATGATCTTTTCCTTTTGTTCATTTCACCGTCTTTCTAGATCTCATATTGTTTTACCTGAACCACTAATTTTAGCTTCCTCTGTTATGTTCAGTTATCCTTAGTGGGTTAGGACTCAATCAAAGGGGTCTGCAAGGACCTTCCCAAAACCCACGATAATGTTAGAATGTCTAATTGAAGTAGTGTGGACCATGCTCAGAACTTTGGCCATAGGAGCTCCTTCTTCCTGAAAGACTATCTCTAAGTTATTTATTGTAAGAGCAACTCCATTTCACGCAGTTCTTACATCAAATGTCTTCTCTTCAGAGGCGGCTTCCCTGACTACTCAAGCCAAAGTTGATCCTAATCACCCAAAATATCACCCTGCTTCATTTTCTTCATAGTCTTTATGATTATCTGAAATCATTATGTTTATTTATTCAAGAGAAGTATTCACTAAAAAATAAATAAAATAATTTCAACACAATAACTTCTGCAGATACATAAACCTGCATTCCATGAAGGCAGAGTCCTCCTGTCCTGCTTAGCACTGTATCTCCAAAGTCTGTCAAGAATGGTGCTAGGACTGTAGTAGATACTCAATAAATAGTTATTGAATGAATAAATATATAAGTGAATGATTTAGGAATTGAAGACCTTCTTTGTTTTAGGTTTCAATTTGAAAATTTCATTCTTGGCTTTACGTCCTGTGCTATGTGCATTGTCTTCTTCTTCTAACCCTGGTAAATTTGAAAGATCTTGAGCTATCTCACTGCCTGCAGTTATCCAGAACTTAGGGTTTTTTTGTTCTTGATTTTGGACATCTCTGTATTTTGAAAGGCATGATTAATAATCTGTAAACTACAACTTTTTGCAGGACACAAATGAAACCTATGTTCTAACAAAGTTCTTTGTCTCTTTCTCTCCCTTCAAAAAATACTATTTCCATGATAATGATAATTGTAATATTTATTATTTACAAGGTCTTATTATGGACAAAGAATTCTACTTATACTGTTTTGTTTCTCCATTTGGTGATTTGTAATTTTTACATCTAACGAATCTGAAGCTAAGGTAATTTGTCCAAGGTCACATAGCATACTAAATGGCAGATCCAAGGTTTTGGCATATGTCTCTTTGACAACAAAGCCTGAAACAACTTCTAATTTTTGAAATAAGTTATTGCATCTTAATATGGGTGCTATTTCTAGAAGTAGAGTTTGTTAGGCAGAGATGCTCAAGAATTGAAGATTATGTGAATGAGTTTCAGGGTGGACATAATTTTAGTGTCCAGTTTCCCTTGCCTCCTCGGGCTAGGAGGGAAGAACCTGAATAACACCAGTGATTGGCATGACGATCTTTGTTCTTAAAGGCACTGCTCATATTCAATTCCTAATTCAGTCCTTTATTCTTTTATAATAATAATTATAATCCTGTGAAACTATCTTGAAAATATATGAGTACATTATATGAACCCTCTATTCCTCTATAAGAACTGAACAAGAAGCTAGCTAGCAAGTTATAAGATAAAAAGAAATATTGAACATAGTAGATACACATTATCTGTTTTCTTGTGTATGTGTGTGTGTGTACAGATAACAATGTTTTCAAGAAAATCTAAACAAAACAATTCGCACCTTTAAAAAATAATTGAATCATTGGTAAAAAAAAAATCAAGGTATGGAGTACACAATTTAGGAAAACCTTTTTGACATTCTCTTATTTTAAAATTAAATTTCATAAATCAGAATGCAGGAGTTATTTGATATGGCTCAATACATTTAAATTTAATGTATGTTAATAGTTAGCTTTTTTTTTATCTTCTCAGAGATCTCAGGAAAAACACAAAGGGAAAAAGAATTAATCTGCATGAAGGCATTTGAAAGCAAATTGTAAAATGTTTGTGTGTATGTGCATGTGTGTGTGCATATGCAAGTGCGTGGGTGTGTTTGCTAGAGTACGTTTTATGAGGGCATTTACAGACATAATCATGAGCAAATGTAGATTTTTTTTATAGGCAAGGCAAATGAAGCATGCCTTCAATTAGAAACTTCTGAAAATACACTGTGATAACCCACTGAGAATGGAATTGCTTTTCTTCACAGCATCACACCCACCTCTCTTTAGAAGCCCATAGCATAGAGTATAAGTGTTGTAAGTGCAATATGCTCTTCTTGAATCATTTTAGTTCATTTAAATGCATTTTGTATTTCAAATACCATTCCAAGATTATACATTTGATATCCCCAAAATATGCACATGCTTCTTTTTAGAGTTCAGTATGTGGAATAAGAGAAACTCAAAAGTCTTAGAGCTCATGTGTTATGTAAATGAGTATGTGACACTTCAGATTATTAAGGCTTTTCTAAAACACCTGAAACATTGAAATCTCTAGTTCCCTAATGTGTGATTATTCTGTTTTTAGCAGTTAAAGTTTAATTTTCTACGTCCTTAAGCAAAAAGTCAGAAAAACCCATTCCATACCTTATGTTAAAAGCAAAATAAACATATTCCCATGAGGGATTAAAGCAAAGGTATGTCTGCATTGTAGGAATTGTTCAGTAACAAAATCAATACCAAACTCTTATAATTAAAACTCCTTATTTTGGTTCTGTGGTATATAGTGTGTGTTTTTTTAAATTCAATATCCAATTTGTTATCAATAGCAAATAGATCTAAAATAGATTTTTTATGTATTGCTTTTGTATACTGCAACCTTACCAGGCTCAATTATTAGTTCTAGTGTTTGCATATTGTCTAAGGAGCTTACAACAGTCTTCTCCCATCTCCCTACTCCCATCCTTTGTCATACATTTAATATTTACATGTATTATAAATGTACAGCATATTGCTAATACCTTTTAGACAGTTATCTTTGGTATGATTAAAGATAAGATAAAAATGAAGTTGACATTTATTTTTATACCAATTCCAGCTCTATTTCTTTTTCTAGATTGATATTTCTTATCTAGTATCATATTTCTTCTTCCTGAAGACTGTCTTTAAGATTTATTGAGCTTAAGATCTACTGACAATGAATCTTCTCAATGTTTGATTACTTAATAGACTCTTTATTTTTGAAATATATTTGCATAGGGTATGCAATAGAATGCTGGTTGTACAAGTTTTGTGGGTTTTTTTTTGTTTTTTCTTTCAGCATGTTAAAAATGTCCAGGAATCAAAGGGTGGAGGCAGAGTGTCTCTACACATTATTACCCCTAGTGACCCACAGCAATATTTTTGCTTCCTGTTTTCATGACATTATGCTCTACTAGCCTAATAGTTTTAGTTCCAGAGGGAGAAATGCTTTCACCAAGAGACACAATGATTCCATTGAATTGGAAGTTAAGACTCCTGCCCAACCACTTTCGTTGCCTCTGAATAAACAGTCCAAGAAGCGAGTCATGATACTGCTTGGGATGATTGATCCTAACTACCAAGGAGACATTGAACTACTCCTCCACAATAAGGGTAAGAGAAAGTATGCCTGGAATAGAGGATATCCCTTAGAGTGTGTCTTAATTTGCCATGACCTCTGATTAAGGTCAATGGAAAACTACAACAACCAGACAGGACTACTGATGACCCAGATCCTTCAGGCGTGAAGGTTTGGATCACTTTGCCAGGTAAAGAACCACAACCAGGTGAGGTTCTTGCTAAAGATAAAAGGAATACAAAATGGATGGTAGAGGAAAGTAGTTATAAATACCAGCTGTGACCATGTGACCAGTAATAGACTTGAGGACTGTGATTGTTATGAGTATTTTCTTCTTATTTGTTATGAACACGTTTGTGTATATATACATATATTAAACAAATCTTTGTTTTATTTTCTCTCTTGTTCTCTTATCATGTAACATACAATACATTGACTCTATATCAGTATTTAAGTATTGTTAATTTTACATCATAGTATTTAAGTTATAGAATACAAGAAGAACAGACATCACTCAAGGACTTTACCTTCTCTTCTAGGGAAGAAATTAGTGCATTTTCAGTTGTATACAGGATAGTTTATTATGTTAAGTGAAATTATTTCCTTGTTACTGTCTTTATTTGGAGATTAAGTATGGTTTAAAGAGGAGGTGTATATAGATGCCAAATTTACAAGAGATGGACTTGTGATGCTTAATTTAATGCATCAAGTTGACTGGGCTAAGGAATGCCCAGTTAGCTGGTAAAACATTAGTTCTGGGTATGTCTATGAGGGTGTTTCCAGTAGAGATTAGCATTGAATCTCTACTGGAATTGAATTGGTAAAATGGATAAAGATTACCCTTACCAATATGGATGTGTATCATCCAATCCTTTGAGGGCCTGAATAGAACAAAAAGGCAGAGAAAGGGCAAATTTGCTTGGGTTGGGACATCTATCTCCTCCTGTCCTCAGACGTTGGTTTTCCTGGTTCTTGAGCTTTTGAGCTTGCCCTGTAACTGTACCACCAATTTCACACCTTCAGTTTGCAGAAGGCAAATTATAGGACTTTTCTAGCCTTCATACTCATTCCCAATCCTTTATGATAAATATGTTTCCATCTATCATCTATCTATCTATCTATCATCTATCTATCTGTCATCTATTCAGTCTACTGTCCTACTGGTTCTGTTTCTCTGGAGAGAATATTCTCTGGCTGATACAGATAGAGAATATCGGTTTCAGTTTTGTTTTTGTTGTTGTTGTTTTGTTTTTCATGTTCAAAATTTCACTCTGTTATGTTCTGGCTTGCGTAATTTCTGAACAGAAGTTTGCTTTCATTCTTCTATTTGTTCACTTGTATGTAGTGAATATTTTTTTCTCTGGCTATGATGAAGTCTTTCTTTATATTTCCTGTATGGAAAGTTTAATATGCTATGACTGTGTGTATGTGTATGTGCACATTTTTGTATTTGTTTTCAATATTTATCCTGTTTGATGCTTTTCAAGTTCCTTAAATCTGTAAAGGTCTGTCATTGATTCCTTAAAATTCCTAATAACTGCTATTGTGACTATTAACAATATGATCTACATGTATTATCTTGTCAGTGAGTTGAGGACAATTGCTCTCCTTCTGAACAAGGCCTGTTCTAAACTAGTCTTCTAATGCTTAACACTATAAAATGCCTGAAATTCGTCATTCTGTATTTTAAAATTTTTAATATATTTTCTCTCTTTTTTTTTTACATTCTTGGCATTCTTTGTTGTCACAGGTAATAAATGTATTCTATACTTGTGAATATGTAATGAGATGTAAATTGATTCATGCTATATTTATAGGTTTATTGATCATAAATTATATTAAGATCGATTCAAATGCTTCTTTCATTATGTATTATTTATTCTTTCTGATTATTTTTGTGTTTATAGTATTTATCACTATCTTTATCAGTAGAATTATAACCTCAGAAAAATGTTAAGAATTTTACATAAATGCATAATTCTAGCATGTCTGTGCATTACCAAAGATTTTCTCTTACCTTAAATAATTCTTTCATTTAAAACTTTTAATTTTTAAATGTTATAATCTCACACTTGTAAAGTTGGGAGACTATGCAAAGAACTTGCATATACACTTTTCCACGTATATCTATTATTAATTTTTCTTATTTGTTTTATCACTTGCTCACTCCTTTATACTCTTTTTCCCCCATAACTACACAGCATAGTTTATTTTCTTTTTCCTACTGAATAATTTGAGAATAATTTGGCATTATATAACCTTCTATAAGTACTCCCATTATTAACTAATCCTCAATTTATATTCAAATTTTGTTAATTATTCTAATAATATTCTCTATAACTTTTTACATTTTTGGTCCATGATTCAAGTCAAAATTATATATCACAATTAGTCATCATGATTGTAGAGTTTTCTTTATTCTGAAATGGTTCCTCAGACCGTCTTTGACATTCATGATCTTATTAGTTTTGAATAGGTGAGGCCAGTTAATTTTTGGATGTTTCAATATTTGTTATTATATATTTTTGAGTTATAATGTTTCTTTCGGGTCTTTATAATTTTTATAAACCCTTAAAAAGCACTTAGACATCAGATACTGTGCCTAAAATGTTAAACGTATTTAAAACAAAATCCCTGGGGGAAAAATTCAACTTTAATTTATTTATTAAGTGAACGAATCCTTATCACATGATTCTATCTGTTTTTACCTCCATAAGGGTACATTTTTACTTTCCTTCCTTTTTAAATATAATTGTTTTGAGTGTCTCCTCTACATATATCGAATACCATATCAGATGGTATTGTAACTTTTGCTTCAACCATCAAATGTCGTATAAAAACTCAAGAGATAAAAGATAGTAATGTTGGTCTGTTCTTTTTTTTTTAGCTCATCTTGTTCTCCTTTTATTTTCTGAAGTTTCAAGCATTCTTCTATTATCATTTCCTCTTTGTTAAAAGAAGTCCTTTATCCACCTTGTTTTGTAAAGATAATTATTTAACATTTTTTTCTTTATTTTTTTTCTTTTATTTATTTATTTATTTTTTTTGAGACAGAGTCTCACTCTCTTCCCTGAGGTAGAGTGCTGTGGTGTCAGCCTAGCTCACAGCAACCTCAAACTCCTGGGCTCAAGCAATCCTCCTGCCTCAGCCTCCTGAGTAGCTGGGACTACAGGCACGCGCCACCATGCCTGGCTAATTTTTTTTTCTTCTATTTTTAATTGTTTGGCCAATTTCTTTCTATTTTTAGTAGAGACAGGGATCTCGCTCTTGCTCAGAGCTGGTCTCGAACTCCTGAGCCCAAGCAATCCTCCCGCCTCGGCCTCCTAGAGTGCTAGGATTATAGGCGTGAGCCACCGTGCCCAGCATGTTAAAGATAATTAAAACGGAGATAAAGTCTGGAGAATCCCTGAGCAGACAAAGCCAAGTAGGCCTCATAAGTGACTTTAACCTTGCTTGATTTGCAAGTTACTTTTCGTAAATGCCTATATTAAAGAACAACAGAATTTAAGCTTAACCAATTAGAAGAGGCCAACAAACATGTAATATTTCATAACTAGGTACTTTCCAGTGGGATAGACCAAATAAAGCAACTTTATAACTGTAACCAATCAAAATTTTGGGGGGGGGCTTTACTTGCATGTTCATTCTATAATATAAACCTTCCTCATTGCATTCCTCGGTGGACCTCCCAAACCACTTTTGGTTTGGAGTTTGGATTCCTTAATCACCGTTTTCTCAAATAAACACTTTAAAATTTTAATGTGCCTCATTTTACCTTTTTAACAGTTTGCTACCAACAAATACTGGTTTTCCTTACCTAAACTTGTCTTTGTTTACCCTTCATTCCTGACATATTTCACTGGATACAGAATTTATGATTGACTAATCTTTTATATTAATAATTGAAAATGTTCTGCTTCCTTCTGGCTCAGTTCCCAGCTAGGCCTGGCTGACAATAAGGGTGAGGAAGGGAGAAGCTGAGTATCAACTATCTCTGCCTTCTACAATCTTGTTCTGACTCTTGGATGCCAGTGGGGGTTGGGGAGGAGGCTTCTGTGGAAGCTCAGTTCCCTGCTGACTCTAGTGATGGGAGCAGGTGCTGTATGTGAAGCAATGTGGTGACTAAACCCTGCTCTGCCCTGCCTCGTTAACTCTCGTGGCTTCTGAGTGGTGGTGGAAGTTCAGTAGGCTCCTGGAACCCACTGACACTACCCTGGGGGGAGAATCAGAGCACCACCTGCTGCCTCTGCTGTCTGCACGATGGAAAAATCAGCTCCCTGTTAGGTCCCACCAACACCATGGGATAGTGTGATTGGAGCCTTACCTCCTGTTTCCATGGTTGGGGGAGCAGGTTTAAAGATGAGCTCCCTGCTAAGCCTTGCTGAGCTGCTGAGGGGTGGAAGGCTAAGGGGACTGGGCCATTTTTCTGTTGCTGTTTGGCTGGAGTAGGGCAAATACTGCCAGAAAATTTTCTATTGGTAAGCCTCACTTTGCCTGGTCCTTTGGCTAGGGGAAACTAACGCTTTTACTGGGAGCTTTTTGACTGTGCCTATTGGTGGTTCGGGACAGCCAAGCTTCTCCAGAGCCCTGTCTGGATATATGGGAGGTAACAAGGAGACTGGAGGAACTCACTGCCATCGGTTGGCTAGGACAAAGAAGGACAAAGAAGCTGGGACAAAGAAGACAGAGAGTGTGTGGGGGTTGGGGAAGTGGAAGATGAGGAGTTTGGTTTTCACCACAATAAGATTAAGTTTTCTGCAGAGCAGTGGTAATGTCACGGAGTAGAGGTGATGATGGGTAAAGTACAAATTCAATAAAAATGAGAAAGCAGTATGGAAAGAAACACATTTGTCTGTTTTTCTCTGAGAATTTTATGGGGTAAACACTGTATTATTTTTTTTTAATCATTTCCTTTTATTATATATCAATGCTAGTCTAAGTAGCAGTCCAGTAGAACACATTTGGTACCTTGAAAGGAATGGGAAAGATATATAAATAGAAAATGAGCTACTAAGCTGCACATTGAAGTGGTTTGTTTTTCAAAAAATATCCCAAAAAGGAGACAAGGTGTCTGACATCTAGTCTTTTAACTGTCTTTCTCTCCAATATATATCTGAACATCCAAATGTGGAAGAGAGGAAATTGGGTACCTCAAAATGATTCTTTTAAGAGCTTTTTCTAGCTCCCAAAGAGATTTGTTTGTTTCTAAGAGATTTATTTTGTTATTATCACATCTGAATTGTGCTAGGAAGAAAGAAAGAGACTTTTGTTAGCTCCGAACAATAGTAAATCAGCTAGCCTAAGTGCATTTCTGTCTTAAAGATTTATTTTGTTCTGTTATAATTGAGATGAGTCAAGGAGACAACAGCATGGAAACACTTCTGATTCTGCGTCAGGACAAAGGTCAGTAGCTTTAGACAACTATCCTTGGAATGAAAACATTTTCTAAATATCATGGTGGGAAATGCTACTCTAGTGAGGATTATGGCACAACTCTAAGAGCATGCTGTCCCACAAAATGTTAACAAAAGCAAGCATTTTGGGAAATGCATTTTGTATTTTATTCTTTCAGTACATTGGAAAAGCTAAATATAGAGTAGAAATTGCTGTTTTGCTGAGATAATCTGCTTAATGCATTTTGAGATAGTTCAATTTTCTTAGCAGAATGACTGCCAACTTTTATTCTGTATTAGATGTAGTTTTTGTCAGGCACTCATCCTCCTCGCACAGTTATAAAGTATTGGCCTTTTAGGTTAATTTGCTATTTATGATTCCACATTTTTACACAGAAAATTATTATTGTAGATGGGCAGAGTTTTAGTCCTAACACTATGACCTATGATCATGTTGTGTTTGGGAAAAATTTGTAATATTTCTTAGACACACTTTTTAAAAAAATATTATTTATGACTGATACATAATCAGTGTACATATTTATAGGTACATGTTTTGATACATATATAAATTGTATAATGATCAAATCAGGGAAATTAGCATATCCATCACCTTGAACATGTATCATTTCTTGTGATAAGGACATTCAAAAACCTCTCTTCTAGCTATTTTGAAATATACCATACCTTATTGTTAACTCTAGTCAACCAACTATGACATAGACCACCCAAACTTATTCCTCCTATTTAACTACAGCTTTGTAACCACTGACCATCTCTCCCAATCCTCTGGTAACCACTATTCTAATTTCTACTTCTGTGAGACCAGTTTTTTTTAGATTCCACATATGAGTGAGATGATGCAGTATTTGTCTTTGTATGCCTGGCTTATTTTACTCAATGTAATGTTCTCCAGGATATCCATGTTGCTGCAAATGACAAGATTTCATTTTTTTTCTTATGGCTGAAGAGTATTCCATTGTGTATATATACCATATTTACTTTATTCATTCACCCATTGATGGACATTTAGGTTGAATCTGTATTTTGGCTATTGTGAATAGTACTGCCATAACCATAGGAGCGCAGATATCCTTTTGGAATATTAATTTCATTTCCCTGGGATATACCCAGTAGAATTGCTGCATCCTATAGTAGTTCTATTGTTAATTTTTTGAGGAACCTCCATATTGTTTTCCATAATGGCTGTAATAATCTAGATTCTGCCAGCTGTGTGTAAGAGTTCATTTTTCTCCACAGCCTCGCCAATGCTTGTTATCTTTTAATTTTTTGATAATAGCCATTTTGACTGGACTGAGGTGACATCTCATAATTTTTATTTGCATTTCCCAATGTTTAGTGATATTGAAAAATTCTTCAGGTATCTGTTGGCCATTTTTATGTCTTCTTTTGAGAAATGTGTGTTTAGGTATTTTGCCCATTTTTTAATACAGTTTTTTTTGTTGTTGTAGAGTTGAGTTCCTTATGTATTTTGGATATTAGCCCCTTATCAGATGTATAGTTTACAAATATATTCTCCCATTCTATGGTTGTTTCTTTGCTCTGTTAATTATTTTCTTTGCTGTGCAGAAGCTTTTTAATTTGAAATAATTCCATTTGTCTATATTTGTTTTTGTTGCCTGTGCTTTTGAGGTTATATCCAAAGAAATCCTTGCCTAGACCAATGTCATGGAACTTTTCCCTATATTTTCTTCTTCTGGTTGATTTTTACTTTTGGGTTTTTAAGTCTTCAATCCATTTTGAGTTAATTTTTTTAATATGGTGAGAGATAGAGATCTAGCTTCATTCTTCTGTGTGTGTATATTCAGTTTTCCAACCATTGTTTATTGAACAATCTGTCTTTTCCCCATTGTGTGTACTGGCACCTTTGTCAAAAATCAGTTGGCTGTAGTTGTGTGGGTTTATTTCTGTGCTATTTATTTCTGAGCTTTTTGTTCTGCTCCATTTGTCTATGTGTCTATTTTTATGCCAGTGCCAGGCTTCTTTGGTTTTTATAGCTTCATAGTATGTTTTGAAGTAAGGTAGTGTGATGCTAACAGCTTTGTTCATTTTGCTCAAGATTGCTTTGGCTATTCATTTTTTTGTTGAGTCTTCATACTAATTTTAAGATTATTTTATATTCTTGTGAAGAAAGTCATTGTTATTTTGACAAGAAACTGCATTGAATCTGTAAATGGCTTTGAGTTGTATGAGTTGTATAATTAATTTTTAACAGTATTAATTCTTTGAATCCATTAACATATGATGTCTTTCCATTTTCTGTATTTTCTTCAATTTCTTTCATCAATGTGTTATAATTTTCATTGTAGAGGTCATTTACCTCTTTGGTTAAATTTATTCCTAGGTGTTTAACTTTTTGGTAGCTATTATAAAAAGACTGCTTTCTTGTTTTATTTTTCAGATAATTTGCTATTGGCATATTAAAGAAACTACCGATTTTTATATGCTTATTTTGTAACCTGCAAATTTACTGAATTTGTTTACTTTTTGGTGGAGTCTTCAGGGTTTTCTGTATATATAGGAATATGTCATCTGCAAACAGGAACGATTTGACTTTCTCCTTTCCAATTCAAATGCTCTTTATTCGTATCTCTTGCCTGATTGTTCTGGCTAGGTTAGCCTCTGTCTTTTTAAACCCACATAATAAAGATGATAATGCCAATCCAACAGTGTAAGTTTAATATAAAGTGCACCGATGAGTTTAAACATAGACTGTTCTCTGTGAACAATAGATAATATTATATACTTACTGTCAAGAATGCACAGCCACCACAGGCATTTTGGGATCAAAGATTTATTATAGAAATTATTACAGAACTCCTGAACAGACCAATAATGAGCAGTATGATTGAAGCAGTAATAAAAAAAACCTTCCAACATAAAAACCCCCAGGCTCAGATGGATTCACAGCCAAATTTTACCAGACTTACCAAGAAGAGCTGTTACCCATATTGCAGAAATTATTCCATGGCATCAAGAAAGAGGGAGTCCTCCCCAACTCATTCTATAAATCCAGTATTGCCTTGATACCAAAGCCAGGAAAGGATACAACAAAAAGAGAAAACTACAGAGCAACATTCCTTATAAATACAGATACTTATGCACTGTTGGTGGGAATGTAAATTAGTACAACCTCTGTGGAAAACAGTATGGCGATTACTCAATGAACTAAAAGTTAGACCTACCATTTGATCCAGCAATCCCACTGCTGGGTATTTACCCAAACGAAAATAAGTTATTTTATCAAAAGGACACCTGCACTTGAATGTTTATTGTAGCTCAATTCGCAAATGCAAAGATGTGGAAATCAACCCAAATGGATTGACAGTATATTCCATAGTATAGAGTAGAATATCTATACTATGTAATACTACTTAGCCATGAAGAAGAATAAATTTTGCAACAATTTGAGGGAACTGGAGACCATTATCCTTAGTGAAGTATTGCAAGAATGGAAAAACTAACACCACATGTACTTGCTATTAAATTGTAACACAGCAATGAGCCCACATGTGCAGAGAGGGAAATAAAACTCAGTGGAAATCAATCAAAGGGGACCGGGGAGAAGTGAATGGGCAAAAACCTATCTCATGGGTGCAATGAACACTATCTGGGTGATGGGCATGCTTATAACCCTGATCGAAGCATAACAAAATTGATACATGTAACCAAAAACATTTGTGCCACCATAATATTTTGAAATAATAAAAAATAAATAAATTGAAAAAAAGAAAATCCAAGAAGCCAATTTGGCTTTGGTGAAGTCAACTACAATGTGAAAATCCATGGAGAAATCTATAAAAAGTGGCCATTTCATCTGCATTATTGCTGCCTCTGTGGGCCTCAGCTGAGTGCTTGGTCATGATCCAGGAACTGCTGTTGGTGAACAGGGACGGCAATTACAGAGACATGCTGCAGGTGGAATGGAGGAGAAAGAGACAAGCTAAGACCCACCTCTGTCCACCACAGGGTTTGGCCATGACACCTTCCAAGAATAATGACCTCTGCTTTTCTTCCAACTTCTAAATTTCACAGAAGTTTCTCTCTTGGCTGACTGTAATCAGAATCTACTGATGAAACGTGATTCAGGGAAATGTAGTTCTTAGACTTATACATTATCAAAACATCAAAGATCAAATATATAAACTGAGAATTACAGGGTAAAAAGGAAGAGGAGTAAATATTACATTGAAAAATAAAAAGTAATATCTTCTTCCCCTTGTCTTTCATCTATCATATTTTTTTACATCTAATTTAGGACATATGGTACTTTCTACCTGATA
Organism: Indri indri; assembly: GCA_004363605.1. NCBI lineage: Eukaryota > Metazoa > Chordata > Mammalia > Primates > Indriidae > Indri > Indri indri. The sequence goes on along the minus strand of RJWJ010008041.1, from coordinate 24,461 downwards.
TGAAGCTTATTTAGACCCATCTAAGTCCTGATTTATTAAGTTATAAACTTTCTGAGGGTAGAATATTTATCTGTGCATTCAGCACATTGGTTGTCACATAATAAGCACTCAGTGGATACTTTTGAATGACAAATAGAATTATATTAATATTTAACTTTATTATTTTTCAGTATTTATATTTATATCAAATTTGATTAATAGCATTATCTTGGAAGATAGAAATGAATCAATGAATGAGAATTATTTTTTATCAGTATGTAGGTGTTATAGGAACACATAATTCTGAACTACTGGATTATACTTTAAAAATTCATTCTTTTAACTTGTTTAAATATCTGAAACAATTGGAAAAACATTTAGCCTATCAATATTTTAATGAATGTTTCAAAGGTGAAACAGTTTCTTTGTAAAATCTTACTATTCCTGAAAGTGAATGTCAAATTAATACAGACTAGAGTGTTAATTTTTTAAGCAAAATTGTCATTTTGTTAGGAAAATGCAACAAAACTTTGTATGTGTTCCTAAATATGTTTCTCACTTTCCTGAAATAAATTCTTAGGTATCTAGTGCTATTTCTTCTTAAAGTTAAATATTCATTCCTTACATTATGCAGCCTACTGCTTAATAAATAGATGATTTTATAACTGTGATTATGGTTATGTATGTAAATGTATATATAAATAAAATTTTTATACATAAATACACACACACAATTATATATATATATATAAAACAAATGCTGAATCTTATTCTATGTTAAAACCAAGGACATGGAGTGTTTAAGGATAAAGAGTTTACTTACTTGGGGAGAATTAAACTCTTTAGAGCTCTAGAGGCCTATTGATTTGAATTGTCTTTTCATCTCTTAAAGACACCAACACGTCCTTTCCAAAAATTATTCGCTTCTCTGATTTGATAAATACATGTCCAGAGTGGAGCTGAAACCTAAACTACCAGGGATAAATTACATCCTAACCCATATATTTAGAATTATCACATCCTTTTTTTTGACAAAGAATACTAAAAAACACAAAAACAGAATCAATGTTAAAATTCTCAGTGTGTTTTCTAAACCATGTAAGTCCTTAAACTTTCCTAAATTTTCCACATTTCCAAAGACTTTTCTTGCAAAAATTATTTGTATATGTATATATGTATGTATGCTTGTATATATGTGTATAAATACTATCCTTCATTTATCATCTATTTATTAAATGATGGGATCTTTTATTTTATATAATTATTTATTTGACACAATGCTAATAACTTTTTAAATGCAAATCTGTTTTACTTATCACCTGATAAGAATTATAATTCTGTTTTGCTAGACCCATCAGTGTCACAAAAACTTCCAAATATTTTGCTGTCTTTTCTTCTTTCTACTGTCTATCCTCCAGATTCAACTTTCAACAAATATTTTAAATGCCTATTATATTCTGAGCAAAGGGGAAGCATTATTGACCACAAGTAGATATGCTTCTTGTCCTATAAAGTTTATACTTCATTGTAACAACAAACATCAGATAGCAACGATTCAAGTATAATTACAATTTTTTTGATTCTATATAAGGAAACTGAAATGTTCTATAGGAAGCCATGAAGTATTATATAAGAACTTTTTGGTTTGACTGAAGGAAAGATCATGGGCTTGCTTTTGGTTTTGGACATGAATTTGAGCAAATTTTGGGACATCTCATACTAGATAACAAATACATTGGAAAGTGCAATACCCATGTCTGTAACTCTAAGAAGAGCTCAAGGATGAATAAACATTGGAGAGTTATCTACATACAGATTAGGATTAAAATTATGAACATGTATGATACTGCCAACAAAGACAATACAGAGCGACAAAATAAAAGGTCAGGAGATAGGACAAGTAAGCCCACTATGTTTTAGTCTAATAAAAGAGAAGGAAAATGTAACAGAGTTTAAGGGTTAATGGATTTAGAGGTGAAAAATATAATGGAGAACATAGCACTTAGAATTTCACACTCTTGGCCATGTGGTAGGATAAAGTTAAATTTGAAATAGATCCATGGCCTTAGCCTAGGATTTTTCTATTTCAAGTAACGCTAATCAATCAGAGTAAGAAGCAATATTGAATGTGGAATTATATACTTATAACTTATCTAGAGGAGGTAATGAACTATGTAGAATGGGCTTTACATATTGAGTTCATTTTGTCAAGATAAAACAGGTTGGTGCAAAACATACATTTGTGGGATCATAAATTTGGATCAAGGAAAATATTTTGAATAATCATGCTTTTATGTGTGTTCAAAACCCTTTAGGGAGGTTTAGCCCTTAACCTCCATAAAGATATATAAATTTACACTTCAAATATAACATTTGAGGAAAGTACATATATGCTTATTTTAAAATGTAATGCAATCACTTTCATAGTATCACATTTGAAACTCATTGCCATTAACAACCTAGCAAACAACTGAAGCAGGAAATAGAAATTTAATCTCCTGAGATTTCTTTATATATTTTTTTCTCTGAAAAGTGCTCTTACATTTACAATTACTTGATTCTATCATGTACATAAAAGGAAATGATCTGGTTTTAAAGCAGCAGCTTTTTTATTTATTTCATATGCTACAGGCAAAATGAGAAAGTAGACAAATATTGTCTCTACCTTATTTTAAATAGAAGGCACCTATCTCTTAAGGGGCCATGTTAGGCTGAATGAATAAATGAATGAATGGTAATTGTTTTAATTTAGAATTTCTCAGAGACTTGGTTATCCGAAGATATAGGTCCAATAAACTTACAATAAACCACGTATTATTTTTTTTTATTATTTAATGTTTGGATTACAAATGTAAATATGTTCTCATCATCATGATCAAATGTGTATGCTAGCTGATTTGGACTGCACAGATAATAATTTTAGTGATGATTTTGAAAAATCTCAAGAATATTGAATATCATAACAAAAACTGAATTGAATATATTCACATCATACAGATCTTATGTATATACATATCATTTTAACTTTAGAACTATCCAGAAAATATTAATATAAAGGCCTGTCAGATAAAAGTAGAGGAGAAATAGTGAGATTTGTCTATTAATGCATATATATATATAATTAGGCAAAATAGTTTGGGCTATAAAAAAAGGCAGTGAGTTTATTTCAAATTATAAAATATATATATTTTAAACACATGAAACAAAAATGACATGGGGAAATTTTTGAAAAGAGTTTATTTTATTGCATACTGTGAGAGTAGCAGAATATATTTGTAGAGGTGAATTGATTTTAATTATTACTTTTCATTATTTAACAAAGTATTCATAAATCTTTGCAATAATTTTAGTTTTTTTACACTTCTAGTGGATAAGAAATCTGTCCAGAGTTCTTCCAAGAACTTCAGAATTTGGGTTCATGATGTGGAAGATAGTACAGTCAAGGTGGGATAAAAGAAATACTTGCTTAAAATGTAAACCCCAGGTCACCATCATTAAAGGAATTGCATGCTTGACTTCACTAAGCAAGTTGTTTTTTTAAATAGTAATGCCATTTATAATTGCCATAGGGTGGCAGCCAAAAAAAGTTGACTCTTAAAAAAGACTAAGAGATCTTCAAATAATAATACTTCTGAAGCTATAATTTATTCCAGGAAAAGGATACAAAACAACATTAAAATGAGGATATGCTTCATAGCCAAAAGCTGCCTCACAACAAAGTATCAAAAGAGACCAGGCACAGGCTTCTGTGGTCCTCCCCCTACTGGGTCACAACATAAAGGACATGCTTTCTCTCTCAAATCAGGAACCAAGGATATATGCATGGAACACCTGGGGACCAGGAGGCCCATTTCAGATTCTCAGCCATAACATACTCTGCCTAGCCCCAATGAGAGAGCTCTCTAGAGTTCTCACTAAAACTAGGCTCAAATCTTGAACATTAATGTGCTAACAAAAAATGTTGACAAACTAATACAAATGGCTCTGAAATTTGCCTTGGATTCATGATTACAAAAATAAATCATTATTAATCAATATACGACATGGATTTTCTAGGGGTCAATGCCATGTTGGTACATTTCAACAAACCAGATCAGCTAATTTCAGACCCTTTTATTACCATAGTCATTTTTTCCTTCTATTTGATTTTTCTCTAATAATAATATATTCCAGAAAGTATTTAACTGGGATATCTTGATGATATCAAATACTTTGTGTATACTTTGCATGTAGATAGAGTTGTATGCCATCATGGTCACCAGATGGTAGACTCTTTAGTTCTGTTTTAGTAAGTATAAATAATTACATGCTCTTTTCTATTAGTAATAGATGCCATAAATCCAAACAAAGATCACATAAGATGAACCTTTTATGATTCTTTTAAAGCAATATGCAGCTTTCACAAGTCATTATCATCCTTATATGTGTTTTTTAAGTTACTCTTGGTTGTGATTCATCTGATTTACATCTCTTATGTCATATTTTTTCTTATAACTATCAAATAACATTTTGTGTTATCTCTTTGAAGTATTTAATTATATATATTATATTTTATATCACATTTGCTAGAGTAGTGCTCTAATTCACTCCTCAGTTATCTTTTACAGAAGAAAACTAAGGTAATATGGGTGAGTTTGTTTTATAGAAATTGTTTCAAATACTTCCTAGGGTGCTAAACTTGGTAATATCGATTCTATACTTTAAGTCAGCGTTATTTTTGTTTACCTCTGATTAATATATGAAATAATACCTTATTCTTCATGTCATTTTTTTAGTACTTTAATTTTACAATGTATATTAAATATATACTATTTGGAAGAGAATTTATAGTAAACTAAATGACATAAAAGAATGTGAAGAGATACAAATGCCATGGTCAATGCCAGCACAGAAAGTTGCAGAAAGTTTAATATTTTAAGTTTTTGAAAAGTGGAAAATTATGCTGTGTTTATTTACAAATAAAGTCATTAAAGTATCTTAAGCAGTGAATGTGGAGTACAACTTTTCCGAGAGTTATAAAATGATGAACACAGGTTTCCTGACACAAGCTTGAATATAAGCTCACAAACAATATTATATACAGAAAATTTGAACCTTAGGATTATGACAGGGCTTATCAAGATTTTCTTTTTTAATGCTTTTGTGTCACTCTGGAAAGTAGAGACTTTCTTTTCTTGGTAGATTGAATCATTGCCCACAATCCTTCCCCTCTTCTTGTAGCCACTCCCTCTGCTACTTCATTGCTTTTCATCCTTTTGAAGCAGTCCCCAAACTTTTTGGCGCCAAGGACCAGTTTCATGGACAATTTTTCCATGGACCTGGTGGCAAGGGTGGGGGTAGGGGAATAGTTTAGGGATGATTCAAGCACATTACATTTATTGTGCATTTTATTTCTATTATTATTACATTGTCACTTGCCGTTCACTGATAGGGGTTTGATATCTGCAAGCTATGATTTATTATGGTCTCTGTGCAGTCAAACCCCTCTGCTAATGATAATCTGTATTTGCAGCTGCTCCCCAGCACTACTATCACCTCCTCAGCTCCACCTCAGATGATCAGGCACTAGATTCTCATAAGGAGCATGCACTATTTACAGCAGGGTTCACACTCCTACGGGAATCTAATGCCCCTGAAGATCTGACAGGAAGCAGAGCTCAGTAAGTGACGTGAGCAATGGGGAGCAGCTGTAAATATAGATGAAGCTTCACTTGCTCCCCGACCATTTACCTCCTGCTCTGCACCCAGTTCCTAACAGGCCACACGCCAGTACCTGAAGTTTGGGGACTGCAGTTTTAAAGGCAGTGTATTTATTCCCTTGTCTTTTGACTTCAGGCTTGGCTATGTGAATTTCTCTTACCTACAGAATATATGTGAAAATAACAATGTGTCCATTTTGAGCCAAACTAAAAGTGGCCTCAACATATTTCTGCATGCTCTTGCACCTGTGCCATTGCCATGTATAGTACGTGTCCTTCTTTGCCCTCTGGTCTAAGGTGTATTAGAGACTCATGGAGCTGACCCAGTCCTAACATGCCTCTTGGAGATACCCAACTGGCTGAATCAGCAGAACCTCTTGAGCCTATCCATAGACCTGACAAATACATGTTATCGAACTTTTCAAATGAGTTTCTTTCTTTTTTTTGTTACATAGCAATAGCTGACTGTGATATCTTTCTAGTTTTTGACTTTTTCTTCATGGACCCTATGGCTTTTCAATATTGGAGTCCAACAAGGATGGACTATGGATAAGGAAGATAGAGGTAGGCAGGTCTGCAAAGGACAGGTGTTTTTTATGAACTATCACATATTGAGTCAAAATTACATGAGAAAACATATAAAAATGATTTTCTCTCAGCCCACTCTTTCCTTTCCACATAAGAGCCAGAATGATCTTATTAAAACAAAAAGTACTACCCAAAAAATCGCAATTCATTCATCAGGTGAGTAACAAAAAACTCTCCCTGAGAAATCAGGTTTTGATCAGTAGCAGTTTTATTACTTGTAAAAAATAAGGAGAGCGCCAGGAGCTTTCTCCAAAGCAGTGTCTGCCCAAGAGAAGGTGGCATAGAGTTTTTATGAGGCAATGGAGAAAGAAGATGTGACGTCAAATGCAGGGACGGGTTCCAGTTGTGCAGGCATAGTGGGTTGTCATGCCCGCACATAAGTCCTATGCTGTGGTAATGAAGCTACAACTCATCCACAAGGTGGAGATTTTCGTGTGGTAATGAAAAACGTTCACTCAAGTTCACGTATAAGCGGCAGGGTCTGACAGGGACTAGTTTTAACGGGGTGGGTGGCTGCAGGCCTCACAGAGTTGTGTAAAACAAGGAGTTGAAAAACAGTTTATGTATTACCAAATAAAATAATTACCTTCACTGTAAATAAATAAATAAAAAATAAACAGGTGATTGCTCAAGCTGGTTCCTATAGTCCCTAGAGACTCTCCTTACTTACAAAAGCATGCCTATTACATTCAAAATAAAATCAGAAGTCATTACTGTGGCCTCACAGGCCACTCTACATAACTTCGCCCATGCCTTCCTCTCCAGCCTTGTCTTCGCTATTCATCCAGCCACACTGATCTTATTGAAATCCATCAGTGTTATAATTTCATTCACTTAGTCACCACTCATTTTGCACTTTCCTTACCCTCCCTGAACAGCTTTGTTTTCTGGATATTATCTCCTTCTTCCATATTTTCACTTAGTTCACTTTAATTATCCTTCAGGTCTCAGCTCAAGTGCAATTTGTCAGAGAGTTCTCCTTAAACACAATGTCTAAATTAACCATCGCCTCGCAGTCACTGTCCTCCCCACCTTTTTAGCCCCAATCATTCTTTGATAATTATATTATTTGATTACTGATATTCTCCTCTATGCGATATATAGGTCATGAGAGCAGAACTCTTAGCTATGGTGTTGATGTTCACAGCTGTGCCTTAGAATTTTGCCTAAAATAATGTAAGTGCTCAAAAAATGTGTTCAACCCGTTGAACCATTTCCCATTTCCCTCTTCCCACCCCACCCTGGAAGTTGTTGTTTAATGGGTATAAAGTTACAGTTATATGAGATGAAATAAATTCAAAATATCTGCTTTGCAACTTAGTATCTATAGTTAACAATACAGTGTTGCACAACTAAAATGTGTTAAGAGGATAGATCTCTTGTTAAATGTTAAATGTTCTTATCAAACACCAAAAAAAAAAAAAAAGCAAAAGGGCACAAGAAAACCTTTGGAGGTGACAGATATGTATATTACCTTGATTGTGGAGAAGGTATCACAGGTGTATGAGTATGTTCAATTCATCTAATTATATATGTAATATATATTTAATATACATTTTGTATTTATACATATTTTATATGATATATATAATTTTACATTAATTATACCTGAATAATGTAGTAAAAATGTGTTAAACCAAGAAGTAAAGAAGTTGGAAAAGATTAGTTGATGATATATATATTATATCCCATTTTAGTGATGCTAATTAATAAGTTCCAAGGAGGTTAACCAACTACCTCAGTTTTACCCAAATAGCAAATGGCAAAGTTGAAGTTTTAACCCAAATTGCTCTGACTCCAAAGATTTTGACATTTCCATGAACACTGTACATGTTACTTCAACGAACACTGAAAAGGCTTGCCAATCTCAGATGCCTATGCTTCTGGTTTCTTAGAAGTAGATGAGAGTTTTATGAAAAGCTTTATTGTGTTGAGAGTTTATTTCTATGATACTTATCCACATGGATAAAATGCACAAATACCATAGTAAATATAAAAATTCAATTGAATTTCATGAAGCCAAAAAGCTACTTATTTTGCAATTAATAAAGCATAATAAAAAAGAAAAATATTTTTGGGAGTTTCAAAATGTCTAGCTATGTCATTATGAGGAATCTGGTGACGTATCATTCACTTAGAAAAAGCTAAGGAATTTAATGCAAGAATGAAAGAAATATTTAAATTTTTAATGTTTTTTCTTTATTGGAATCTGTCAGCAGATGTCTTTTTAGGTTCAGTTAAATACAGCAATTAAAATAAATAATATAATATAATATATATTTTAACATGTATATGTTATATATTATATATAAATATATTATAATATATAATAAATATATATAAATAAATATATATAAATATAAATAAATATATATATAAATAATATATAACATGGATCAGAATATGCAAGTGGGGAGGTGAGTGTACATATTAGTATGTTGATTTTTAGGTAAATGATAAAACAGAGTTTTGAAAGAAACTACTGTTATTAATAATATAATCATTTGAAAGAGTCTTCCAAAAATCAGAAGGATGGCACACACAGGCATGTATACATAAGTACGTGTGCACATACACACATGCACACACCAAGAAGAAAGACTACGTATTAAAACTAGAAGTTTTCATACTGGAAACACAGAACAAAGTGAATAGCATGTCACCCTGAGTAAAAGAAACCAGGATACATAAACAAACACATTTGCAGGTGGAAAGAGTCACGGAAAACTTGTGATGTTATTGACTCTGAAGAAGATTATTGGGATCTAGGGTTCAGGAGTTGGAAAGAGACAGATAATTCACTAAGCATCTTTAAACTGTTTTGCATTTTTAGTGTATTTGACAGATTAAAAAAATCTATTGAAAACTATTTTCTTAAAGTTCCTCTAAATAGATCCCTTGTACCTTGACTGAGGTGTTTTTCTTCCATAATGTGTGAGTACAGAGCTTGATAAATAATAGGTGTATGATGAATCCTGATAGTAAAAAGCACAGGGCTAGTTTGTAATCTGTGTTGTTTTGCCTTGACTTTTTTTAACTAAAAAAAAATGTAAATCATAGGTGGTGTGATATTTTCAAAACTTTAAATGCATTGTTTACTTCAAGCTATTGTTTAAACTAAAACCAGCAAACATATTCATGACTCATCAACCTCTGGAAATAGATGCTCTTGCAATCTCCAGAGCTGTCTATACTGCTGTGATTTAAGTGTAAGTTAGTCTAATATGGAAACGTTCTTTCCCGTAATTGAAAAAATATATATTTATCATTTATTAAAAGAGTAATAGTTCAAGTAATACTGTATTGTTAAGCACTTTCAAGAAAAACTGTATCAAAATAGGTCCTGGCCCAAAGGGTTTTACCAAACTGGTCATTCCATTCAGAAAAACCAAAGAATTTGTGTTTATCCTGGATGCATAAAAGAGGCAGTTACTGTTTTGTGAATTGGTATCAATTCTATTGGATCTTTAAAGATATAAACTGTGGTTGCAGTGTACTCTTTAAATAAATGTCACTTGTAATGTGAGGGAAATGAAAGATTATTTTCGTACACCTAAAACATTTAGGAGCAGGATTATATATTATCATTTAGGGTAATTGAAGCCAACCTTTCCTGCGTCTGCTTCTTGATAAGAGCAAATAAGATTACTTTAAATTTATAATTTAAAGAGGACTTAATGCGTCAACTGCCTTACCTATTAGAATATTTTTCTAACATTTTGATATGAACCTCATATGATCAGAAAATAGATATAAAATGATATTCTTAAATCTGAGCTTAATAAGGCCCTAGTAATTCCTATTAAAGGTATGGATTTCCAACTAAACTGGGAATTATCATAATTTATTTATCATGTGAAAATATCACATTATCTGCCTCCTGAGCAAATTGTAAAATAAGCTAAATTTCAAATAACCATTACTATTTATAATACACAAAGGTAATTTTGTTTTCACTGTGGAGAGATGAATTTCTCAAGTGCTTCTGTAATTTGACCATGTGTTAAACTAACATCAGTAAGATAGCCATTCACTACGTTAAAATGACTTAATCCAGTGCATTTAAATATATGTTTTACCTTGTATACAATGTCGGATGCCTTCTTTAGAGCTGAGCCAGGTCACATGAGATTATGTTATAAAATGTAGTCACTCTACATTTATCATTTATGAGTGTACTTAATATATTTTCCTTCTCTTATGGCTGCCATGACTGAAAATGCCCTTGCCCAGAGCAAAAATAAGCCTGTCAAATCTGTTTATAAATTTTCTAGTTGAAAGTCTCTTTTAGGACACATAGAAGTTATCTATCTATACTGAATTAATTACTCAAACACAAACACACGTTATCTACATTCAGAACAGATTAGTTCTGGGTTGAAGGAGTGCCCTTCTGATCGGCTGGCATTGATTCACACTAGTTTTACTGAAAACAATTGAATCATTTTACCTTCTTTTTCTCTTTCTCACTAAAAAGATTTTTGTCGTGTTTGAAAGTATACATTCCATTTGTTTCAGAGTCTTTATTAATGGCTAAGAAAGGCAGCCAGACAAAACACATTTAACTTCAAAAAATGAAAATATCATATGATATTCAAGAATGCTATTAATCAAGATCATGCAAATTAACACAAAAATGAAATGCAACTCGCTCATCTCATTTTTCAAAACAAAGTTTGTGCTGAAATAGGTACTGTCATATCTTGTTGTCGAGGATGAACACTAATAACATGTTTAGGAGAGCAACCTAGAAATATCAAACAAAAACTTTAATGTGCATAATCATTGAGCCAGCATTTGTAATTCTAGTATGCTATCCTATAAAAATGATAGCATGTAAGCAAAAAGATAAATGTAAAATGGTTCCTTGGAACATTGATTACAATAAAAAATGAAAAAAACAATATTTATTATAGAATTATTTACTATAAAAATCATTTTGCATTGTATTAAATTCAATATAAAATAGATATAATAATCCATTTTATTAAAATGTAAGTAGTCATTATAAAATAGAACTTTACAGACAAAAAGACCTCTAATTTTATGTATACTTTTCAAAATGATATGTGTAATATTACTTCTGAGGACGTGAATTGGTGATTTTTTGTTTATTTTTTGTAGATAGAGTTCAGTATTTAACTCGATGTGTTCATATGATTTTAGATTTGTCACAATGAACCAATATTAAGGTATAATTTTAATAAAGCAATTGAAAAAAATAAAAATAGGGGGTTATTTAAAAATACATTGGATTCCCTAGCATGGTATACATTTAACAAAGAAGATGATTTAAATATACTATAATAAATGTTTTGGTGTTAATTTTCTTGTGTGTTTAATTCTTCTACAATGAAAAGCCAAAATTTCAAGTAACAAAATTTCAAATTAGAGTAGTAGAGATAAATAGTACAAGTCATAATACACATATGTACATGAATTTCTATAACTATAAGGAAAAGCAACTCTTAATTCCTTGCTACTTTAAATACATCATAATTATTTGCTCTGAATCATGAAAATATCAATATTAAAATGGTTTTTGAAAATTAATTTGTTTGATATATCATTTATTTTTACACACGAGGGTGTAACATAGTATTTGCATCCCTTCCTGGTTTTAAAATCTCTCATCTTCTAGAGTCTCTGAAACAATTTTGAAAAATAAAATCATTTATCTGTATATAAAATTATAAGACTTCCTATCTGTTCAATCATTGCATAACATCTTGATTGAACATAACATGTGATGTCTAAATTTTGTCTACTCTGTAAACACATTTGTAGCCATCATTTTTTTGTCAATGAATGATGTAATAGCACAATATCCTAAATAAATAAATATAAAGAAATTTGCCTCTGCTCATATTTGCCAGTGCTGGAATTAAATAAACTAAGGTAAATTAAATTGTTCTCAAAAAAGGATACGAATTTCATCTGCATATCCCATACATTGAATACAACTTAGAACTATTTTTAATATAGGTATGAGAGAGGAGTTAAAAGATGAAAGCCTTACGACTCCAAGAACAGGTTAATTTCTAATCATTATCTCATTTCATATTACTTCATTTCTTTTTAGTATACTAATATATTTGGTCCCTTATTTTATTTTCATTACACTGTGATTTCATAATTGCCAGGAGAATAAATTAATTTTCTGTAGTTTTCCTTTCTTTATTCAGAAGAATGCATTATTAAAGAACTTAATACTGTTACAACTTATTGCACTGTGTATTTCAATTCATCTGACAAAGATGTTAAAACAAACATAAAAGAAACCCAGCACATTTTGGAGAAAATAATTAAAATAAAGAAAATGCTGTAAATTTTATCAATTGTTCTGACCAACATTCTACTCTGTCGGTCATTCTTAGTAAGGTAAAAGACATAGTAATAGCTACATATTTATTCACAAACATATAAAATATTTATTGCAAATATTCTACAATACTTCTACAAGAACCATGCTAGGTTTAAAAAATATCTAAAGGTTTTAATTATTTATAAATCAGTATTTTATCAATATGATATGCCAATGCAAAGGCCAAGATACTTTTTAAATTTTTAAATTTAATTTTATTGTATATAAAATTAAAAGAAAAAATTATTTTAAAATTAAATTTTATAACAGGTAGGCTGATCACGAAACTTGCATTCAACATCATTTTAATGAATTTTCTAGTATTCAATATTATAAGTTGTCACCAGTGACAAGAGATTCTATAATTTAATCAGGAATAAGAGTGTGTGTGCGTATATATATATATATATTTTTTTTAAAACAAATACTATCAATTTGATTTCCTTCCAAGAATTTTTAATCATTCATTTGATTTAAAGGCCAACAGATATGTTGATTTTTTTTTTTATTTTTTAATTATTTATTTATTTATTTATTTTTATTTCAGCATATTATGGGCGTACAAATGCTTAGGTTACATATGTTGCCTTTGTCCCACCCGAGTCAGAGCTTCAAGCGTGTCCATCCCCCTGATGGTGCGCACTGTACTCATTAGGTGTGAATAAATCCATCCCCTCTTCTCTCCTCCCACCTGCCTGACACCCCATGAATGTCACTACTAATGTGCATATAAGTGTTGATCAGTTAACACCAATTTGCTGGTGAGTATATGTGGTGCTCGTTTTTCCATTCTTGTGATACTTCACTTAGTAGAATGGGCTCCAGCTCTATCCAGTATAATACAAGAGGTCCTAGATCACCATTGTTTTTTGTGGCTGAGTAGAACTCCATGGTATACATAAACCGCATTCTGTAGCTATATTATTTTCCTTTAAATATTAATTTAATTGAAAGCATAATGACAAAAATTATGCTGAAATTTATGTATTTTACATGAGCTGCTTTCAAAACTTAATCTTTGCTTGCATTCTATATTATATGATTTAACTGTATTTTCATATCGATGTTTGGTAAGCATCAAATTTCAAACAGAATAATTGTATAGTGTTAGAAGGTGAGAGCTTGAAGCTCTCACTCGGGTGGGGCAAGGGCAATATATGAAACCTAAACATTTGTACCCCCGTAATATGCTAAAATAAAAAAATCAAAAAACAAGGAAAAAGTGAGTTCCTTGAATTGCAATTGTGATTTCCTTTTCAATCCAAGAATGACTTGGTGAGACTATTTCTGTATGTGAGCAAGCTCACACATGTCACAGAGAGTGACCAGAAAAAATGAACCTGAACTCAATGTCCAATGGAAGCCTTTCCTCTACTTTAACTCAACCCTGATCTCACTATTGTGTATTCATATAACAAAAAGAGCTGTTCTCTTTAGCCTTTCTAGGAGGGAATATATGCTGGGATAAGTAAGGATAACATCTTTGGAATGGGTATACAATGTGGGAAGGAGGGTGTTGCTGGTACTATGGTATATTGGAGTCTTCCCTGAGGTCAAAGACACCTAAACAGCAGTGTAACAATAAAAACAAACCTACTTTTCCTCCTCAGTAGGGAAAGAATATGCAAATAATGTTTTTTCACCTTCACTCTCAACTAACCTAACTGATTGGAGATGAGGGTCAAAGTTGGAATTACTAAAACCATTATGTAGACCTTATTGCAGTCTAAACTTAAATGTTTTTAAATAAGGGATTACCCTTTGCCTCTTAGCATATCTTCTTTGGCTTTGTTTACTTCCCGTTGAAAATTAACTTCTAGGTGATCTTTCAACCGCATATAGTAATTGCATCCAGGATGGATACAAATTTTATGGGTTGCAAGGTTTATATAGTTGGGCATACAATTTTTTAAAAGGTATGCATACAAAAAAACCAAACTATTAGCAGAATTCATAGTGAACAAAATAAATACAGTCTAATAAAGCCAAACTAAATGTATACCCCAATGCAACTTTTTTCTTGGCAAGATACAAAAAATGCCACAGCCCCTATGATTCTCCCCCAACAGGTGAGGGAATGTACCGAAAAGAAAATAGGAGTAGATCAACAATCTTAACATATGGCAAAAATAAATGCATTTACTTGCAAATTTTCTAAAATTGTATAACCATATGAATACATTGCTACAGTTTGTCTCAAGACCTTAGTGTGTCTTATGCAAGTGAGGAGCACTAAACCTTAAATTTCGTTAGATTTATGGTGAATTTGAATTGACCACCATATATTTTTCATACATTTTCCTATATTCAGTTTTGTTATAGGTGATAAGGGATGGATGTGTGAAAAGGCTTGAATTCTTAAGGTTTATATCTTTATAAGTAGCTCTTGTAATTAAATATAACTAACTATAAATTGGGCAAGAGATAAGAAAGAAATTCACAAAATAATAAATGCATATGAGTAGATACAACTTCACAATCTAACTAATAGTAATAAAACAAATCATTAAAATGGGAAAGACATAAAAAAATAAGAAAAAATAATGAATGGAATTAATGAAGACATGCAATAGCAGCAGGATACCTGATGTTAGTGTAAAATGGTTCCAAATTTCTAGCAGGAAATCTGCCTGTATATAAAGAGTTTCAAAGTGTTCATATGCTTTAATACACCAATAACATTAATATTCCTAATAATTTATCTTAAATAGTATGAGATACATACAATTAGTTTTATACTAACTTATTCACTATGACATTGTCTGCTTTAGCAACTAACTGCACAAAACTAAATGTGACATAATAATAGAATTATTTAATTTTTATGCGTATATCCATATAATGAATCAGTAATGGAAAATCATGTTTGCAAACATTTCCATCATAATATTATGTGAAATAAAAATAAGCATACATAATCTAAAATTGTAATATATCTTAATAGGTGATAGACTGATATTTAAACAAAAAAAGCCTCTAAAAATCTCCCTAAATTATTAACAGTAGATAGTTTGGACAGTTAAATTTATATATTTTATAAATATGTATCTTATATTGAAATTAATAAATGGAGATTATATTGCTTTAGTATCATAATTTTTCTAATTGTCCAGTCTTTCCAAAATAGACTATAAGTAGGTAAAATGTCTAGGATATCTTATTCCATCATCTTGCTATCAGTTATTAATTAAATATATGGTTTAATGTAATATATTTCAGTATTTTTAAAAAATTTAAATTATGTGAAACATGATTTTTAAAATCCTTCTACTGCCTCACTCTATTTACTTAACTGTATGTAGAATAATAACAAGGAGAAGCATTTTGACTAATTTGGATTACACTAAGCATTTTACCTAATCCAGACACTTCACACATTTCCAATTCACCTAACAATCTTGATGACAATTTACTGACAAGGAGGTTAAGGTTATGAAGGATTAAATAATCTATCCAAGATGAAATAACTAGTATGAGCAGCATCCAGGTTTTAAGTCCAGGCCTTTTTGTTCCCAATTTGTGTGCTTCCTGCATATCACACAGATTCATAAAATACCAGTAAGTCAGTCACTTGTCGCTAATATTTGTGCATAAGACTTCTTATAATCGAGTAGCTTATGAGATAAACTAACACAAAATAGCAATCTTTGGTGTAGTTATTTTGATATAACTTGACCAGAGTTATTTGTTTATTTGAATATATATTATAAAAACATGTAAGGAATAATACAGCAGATAAGTATTGTGGGTATTACAGATACACAAACGATATACTGCAGCACATATGTTTTAAGAGGTGTAGATAATTTTGGGAGGGGCAAGGAGCTGATGAGCTCAAATGCACACTACTAGATTAAATGCATTTATATACCGCCCATTTGCTTTGGTTCAAGAGTGCGGATATTTATTTTAATGATAAGCTTAACCTTTGTTCTTGTCTCAAACCTTGTTAAGAAATTATTCTACATGTTTTATTTTATAAAATAATTTTAAATTTAACTCCTTGAACTTATTTTGATTTTATAAGGTTATTTATGGACATTTACCCAATGGCCTTCAAAAATGGCATGTTTACAATGAATAAATGGATAAAAACAGGGTGACTTTTTTGTATGAGACACCTAGTTTAGATTTAGTGAAGCTAACTCACATCAAATTATATGCTAAAACAGAATTCATGTATACAAATTATGTACAGTGCCACAATTAACTTAGAATTGGATGCTCATTATCCTGCTGTTTTGTTTCATTTTTGTTCACATGTCAAAAAATCAAATATAAATGCAATTACTTTCCAGGAGGAAATAAATATCAGCAATTCAATATTCAAGAAGTCAACAATCATAATGCTAGATGACAAAGGCAATAACTTTCTGAAGATAACAGGCAAATAATTAACCCTGAAGGCAGATTATCAAATCATTCAAGGAAATCGTAGATCAATGGAGGAGAGTTGCAATGTGACTTTATAAGGTAAGTAAAAAATATAAAAATCACTCCTGCTTGGGATGGATATATGGTTTTATTAACCTTTGTTCAGCCCACTCAATATGATGGTGACTACTTATTGTCTAAGAATCTCTTCCAAATTAATAAAAACAAAAGGAAAAAAGAAAAGAAAAGTCTACTTTTCCTAAATCTATGTTATGAGTGTTTGTACTTCTATATTGGCTATATTAAGTCTTTATCTGTTTATAGAGAAAGATGAATTCCTTCTTAGGATAATATACCAGTGTTGTGTCTATTTCTCAGTTGTCTGTTTAAGAGAGAGGCTAAACTGGATGATAAAACATGGTAACGGATGTCAAAACTTTCCTAAATAGGTGGATCCATTTTGTGAAACTAAGTTTTTATTTGTAATAATTATAAAAATTATAAAATAAACATACATGCACACACATGGAGCCCATTAAATAGTTCCATGAAGCAGTTAAACAAAACAGCCACTAGAAGCAAAATACCAAAATATTTTATATATATTTAATTAGTCTTGTGAAAAGCTTTATCAGATGTATAAATTTTAAAATACAGAGGACTTTAGAATTTCTATGATACAGCTCAATTATTTCACATTTAAAAAGCAAAAGTCGCACACACACACACACACACACACACACACACTTGTGCATAGCATGACTTCTGAAGTTGCATTCGGAAGTTAACCAATGAAGGATTACACAAATGCATGAACAGATACTATGGCTCCTTTTATATTTTTGTTAGATATCCATTTTTCCTTCCATTCACATATGGGTATATGTATCTTGGGAATATAATACTTCTTCAAAATACACAAACAAAAGTTTCAAAGCAGGAAAAAGTGGAGTACAACTTCTCGTTTCTGAAGCCAGGAAAAGTAATTCTATACTCTCTCCAAAACAACAGTAGTTAGAATATTTTAACTTAGTAAATATCACTTGCTTTCTGATACCATACTTTTAAGAAAATGTGGTACATATACAAAATGGAATACTATTCAGCCATAAAAAGAAGGGAATCCACCCATTTGCAACAACATAGATGAACCTGGAGGATATTAAGTGAAATAAGCCACTCACAGAAAGCCAAATACTGCATGCTTGCACTCATATGTGGAACCTAAAAAAGTTGATCTTATAGAAGTATAAGGTAGTATGGTGATTACTATTAATAGAACCAGGATGATGGTGGCTAAAGGAAGGGGATGTTGGGGAGATAGATGCTGGTCAATGGATACAAAATTTCAGTGAGATATGAGGAATAAGTTCAAGAGATCTATTCATGGTGACTGTAGTCAACAACATATTGTATTCCTGAAAAATGTTAAGGTAGTAGATACAAAGTGTTCTCAGCACAAACATGGTAAGTGAGGTAATGCATATGTTAATTAGCTAGATTTAGTCATTCCACAAAGTATATATTCTTGAAAACATGATATCGTATACAGTAAACACATACAAATTTACCTGTCAATTAAAAAAATAAAAATGTGTAGGATAAAAAAATGAGTAAGTATGATTGCTTTCCTCAACCTTCCCCCCTTCCATTTTCATAATAGAAATGATAGAAAGTCATTAGTGGAGATGACGGCCAGCCCAGCATCATTTTTGGCTTCCATTAGCTGTGTCAAAAGAATGGTCCTGAGTAAATGGACTAAATTGTCTCTGAAAATCCCCAGCTAGGACCAGAGTAGCAGAAAAGGAACACAGGGACCTGGAAGAAGTCAGGGTCCATGGGTTCCATCTTGGAAATGGTCAGCTTGGAAAAACACTGCAAGGACCTTTTTACCATATGATTCCTCCCCATCTATCTGAAAGGTTAACTTTAGTCATGTCTGCAGTCATTTGGTCTTTACACATTGAGGGACAAGTTCTATAGAGGCTTGAATGGTTCCCATAAGTGTTTGAACAATTGAGAAGTTTGTTTAATACCTTGACAATCTTTCTTCAGAGTTATGTGCTTTGTAGCTTGTGTTTCCTTGAGATAGATCATAAAAATATAGTAGATTATATCAAAGTTAAAGGCTTATGAATTAAGCCCACAAATAACCCTGCCAAAGGGCAAATTACTTTACATTCCTAATTAAATTAGTCAAAAATAGATTATTATGATACTCATAAATGAGAAACTTGATGGTATTATATTACACTGAGCAGTGGCTTCTTTGTCTTTTATAATCATATTTTTGGATATTTGTGAAACAATAGCATACATTTTGAGTAATTTTGTCATATAAACTGACTTTATTAATACCTGCATATTCTTCCACTGTAAAATGTTTGAATAATATGCATTTATTAACACACACAGAAGTTTTCCACTATGAAAAGTTGAATGTATTTTGCATTTATAAACTTTTATGTATCAAAGTTTTATTCCACAGTTATACAAAACTTGAAATTTAATGTTTTTAAAATATATTCAAAGATCTATTGTTCTTTATAGTATTAAATGAATATGCTGTTTATTGATTTCATATGATCTCCATGCTGAGAATTATATTTTGTGTTATGGGAATAACTTCCAGATACTGTAAGACTAGGTATGTCAGGACCAATGGCTTCCATTGTGGTTAAGGAGTAATTTCTAAACCAGTGCTTTCACATCTGATTTATAACTTAAAATGATAATAATTCTAAATTAATAAGGATTTATGCAATATATATGCAAAATTAAATATCATTAAAGTGTGATATGAAAATAAACATACTTTTAATTATAATTTAAATTTTCTTTAAAAATGTATAGCTTAAAATATTGATACTACATATAAATTTCTACTTTCTCCTCTTTAACAAACTGAAATTTTACTAAAATCCAGATGAATATCACAACATAAAATATTAATGTTAAGACAAATTGAAGTTAGCAGTACCACAACCACAAATATATAGCTCTGATCATATTATATGTCATGGTTGCAACATTTCAGCACAGAAGAGAATTTGGAGATTATATTTTCAAGATGATCAGTGAATAAGGCAATATTACCACTCTATTTGGCCACTCTATTACCACTCTATAGGAAAGGATGTGATATTATTTCAAACAGAATATTTAAGACTTATTTAAAAATACATTTAATTTAGAGTATTTCACAAAAAACCTCTCTCAAAACATTGAGACTATTTTTAACAATGTTACTGTGAAGACTTGAATGCTATATGTTATATTCAGCAGCATTTCCCTTCCTATAGCCTATGGTGAAACACTGTGTTTGTTATGCTACAGATTTATGTTCTTATCTGGGAATGCACAGACACTATATCCTAAGATTCCCATGAATAAATATTTGTCAACCTGAACCCTTAGAGATTATAATTAAAAAGAGGTGATGTTTTGCCATGCATAATGGATATACTCGGGAAGTTTGGTCGTGGAAACATATTGAAAAAATAATACCAAATAAACACACCCCCGTGGTTTCTCTAGTAGTTCATATTAAAATTAAAACATTGAACTAGATTGCACTCTCCTCGACTTTAATATTCCACTTAAAGAAAAATAATTTAAGAAAATTCACTATAAATATAATTTTTACATGATTTGCCATATCTTATTTTTTTGGGATACTAAAAGCACCTATTTCACTCAATACCATGAAAAAAAACTTTATAAGATTTATTTTTGCTATTCTTTTATGGGTTTGCATACTTTTATAGCTCTTATGAATAATTTGGTAGAATATCACATATTTCCTTGATAATATTATTAATATAAAATATAATATAATCCTGGACATGCTAAAAATAGTATGGAGGAATTTCCTTGCTTCACTGTTGTAATTCTATCAACCACATGCAAATTCAGGGATGACAGCAAGTAAACACTAACAATAAAGATCACCCTTGAGAATATTTAGAAGGATATCTATCATCTGTAAAACTAGAGTGATAACAGTCATTAACTACAAGAGATATGGATGTACTCCTTGTCAATTTTCCAAAAGAGAAAATGAATTTACTAAAAAGATAAAGTGTAACTGTCAAGTAAAGAAGACATTCTTATCATTGACAAGATTAATCACAAAAAAGTATTAAAACACTAGTCTTCCAGGATGGTTTGCAGGAATACTGGATATTTTTATCTAAAACAAATTTAAGCAAGTGTTATTTACTGCGCTTCAAAAGAGAGGAAACATACCTAAAAAAACAAACCAAAAAATCGCAAACTGAAAGAAATTTTCGTATATTCAAAACAGAAAATGTATATGTACACGGGCAAACTTGAAAAGACAGATGAATGACCAACAACCGTTTTCCTGCAAACAAGCAAATGCTGTCTTCGTTTTACAGATCTTAGTGACATTTAGCCTAGTCATACTTATCTTTCATTATAGGATTTTTAAGAACTACCTCAGTTGGAGTTGGTCTTTTATTATTTCCTAGGCTTTTCCACCTATCTGAAGTCATGCTTCATTTCAGCATATCCTTAAAAGAATTTATTCAGCCTGTCACCGCTGTATCATCTTGTGACAATTCAGCACTCCGCAGCTGTTGGGCATATTGGTATTGTCTACCTTCCCACATCTAGTAGAGCTGCATTATGACAGGCATCACTTATCCCAGGCTGCTTTCCAGGCCTGAAGTTTGGATGATCATATTGTGTTATTTAAAGTTAGTATGAGTCCACTTTATGATTCAAGCTTATAAAAAAACTTTGATAACTAAATATACCTGTAGAGTGTTAATTATTGTTTTGTATTTATCTTGTTGAAACTAAACAGATTACAAAACTGATCTACTCCTAACTGCCTGATCTACAGAACAGTATGTGTTGAGAAGTTATCAAAAGTTGTTTCCACAACCAACCTGAAATGACCTGACACATACATCCTGCCTCTGATGTCAAATAAGATCTCTTCAGACTTCCTGTTTGCTGTGCAAATTACTAGCAGATTGTTGCCACAATCTTTTTACCAGCCTTCTAAATGGTATGATACATTGTAGCTAGTAGTAATATGGACATTTTAAGTGCATTATATTATGATCCTTCTAAAGGGGAATTGGGAGTGGGAAAGTGGGTGTCTAATTCCTTTAAGGGCAATAAATTTTACATTTACATATTTTACCAGAGTTATTATATATTAAGTTGAGATGTAAAAGTGGGGGAATAAATTCATTGTGAAATAGAAGGTATTGGCATTTTTTGATTCCTTTAAATGTATTGGCATTGAATATTAGAAGTGGGTCATTCTCTATCTTGCTGGGGAAACAAGAAAATCTTAATGGTTGTTCAGCTTGTTCCTCTGATGTTCCCGTTATTAAGACTTTGTTAAAGAAAAATATTCATCATAAAACCTATAAAATATACTGAGATATAGTACCATTTTGTACCTGCCAGTCTTTGGAACCAACTTTACAGGTGGAATCGATATATTGCTGGCTGGGCTTAAGTGACATCTATAGTCACTGTATTAACAGACTTAGAACCATAAGCCAAACATCAGTCACCCAGGCAAGCAGGTGTCTAACATCTGCATACTACATGAAATATATTCTGAAATGTGTGTTTACACAATAAGAATCATATATATTCTCTCCGTCTTGGTTGATAATCTGAAAAAGATTCACCTTACCTTACTCTCCTGTAGAGAGTGGACATATAATGAATATAGATGTATAATGCTTTTATTTATCCCCATGGTTTCCATGATTACCTAGAATTATCAAATATGGACAATTCTTGAAGGTTGAAAACCAGTCTTGCCATATATGAGAAAGAAAGTGATGTAATGGGAGATCAAGTTAAACAGAGAGAGGACAAGCAATGCAGGGGACTAATGGTCATTGTGGATTATCATCCTTAGCAACTTTAAATGGTCAGATTTTCATTTGTTTTAATCTTGTTGTGAGGGCATGACATAACCAAATTTAGGTAAACTATATATATATATATATATATATATATCCTGACAGCAATGTAGAGAAGAATGCAAGACAACACATTAGGAGACCACTTGAGAGAGCAGTGTGAGAATCCACAGGCAAGATTATGATCATTTAGAATAGAGTACTGGGATGTAAATAAAGGAAAAACATATGAATTAGAGAGATACCTAGGTCGTAAATATCACAGGATTTCTTGAAGATTGCATAGTGCTGTGAGAAAATAAAGTACTATGGATAATAGAAAAAATAAAGTATCATGAATATCTTTGAGGTTTCTGGCTTAATAAATGATGTGATAATTATATATTCAATAGGAAAAACTGAGAAAAATAAATTTAGGGGTGAGATAACAAGAATAATAAGATAATATGACAATAAGATGATAAGAATAGTGTAGAACACCTAAAGTATGAATACTTTAGAGTTACCCAAAGGCATCAGAAAACTGTGAATTTCATTCTGGATATCAGCTAGCAATGCAGTAATCAAAGTTTTAGGCAATTGTCATCTTCCCAAAAGTATATGGTATAGGAAGAGAAGAGGATCTAGGATCAAACCATAATTAACTAAATGCTTAAAAGCTAAGTAGGGGATAATTAAGCACAAAATGAGACCCTGAAGATATAAGGAGAAAGGTAGGTATTACATTAAAGAAAGTCGTTTCACAAAAAATTTGGAAAAAAAAAACAGAAGAAATCATCTTAATAGTGATAATGTCATCAATGATACTGAATGAATATTGCTGGAAAAATCAAGGAAAAAAATTTTTTAAGCAACGTGGAGTTCTGGGGAATTAGCAAAACTATTTCTGTGGAGTAAGTTGGGATAAAGCCATCTGAGGTATGATGACAAGTGAATGAAAAATTGAGAAAAATAAGAAATTTTGTTATGAATGGAAAGAGAAAATCAGACGCATACCTGGAGGGGTGTAGAACATCCTGAGAGGGAGTATTTTTGTTTGGGTTTGAACATTCGTTACAGATAAGGTAAATGATGTGAAAAAATATGTCTATAAAAATAAGAGAAAGAGATGGAGAGAGAGAAAGCATTTCAGCGAGTTTCATGCAGAATAATGATGAACACATAATAAAAATTCCCATATAGAGTAACAAAAACAGATTAAGAAGAACAATTAAAACACTATATGGTCAAAGGCAATCACATCAACAACCAAAATAAATAAATGGGACCTGATCAAATTAAAAAGCTTCTGCACAGCCAAGGAAATTGTCACAAGAACAAACAGACAACCTACAGAATGAGAGAAAATTTTTGCATGCTACAAATCTGATAAAGGGCTGATAACTAGAATCTACTTAGAACTCAGGAAAATTAGCAAGAAAAAATCAAACAACCCTATCAAAAAGTGGGCAAAGGACATGAACAGAAACTTTTCAAAAGAAGACAGAATAATGGCCAAAAAACATATGAAAAAATGCTCAACATCTCTAATCATCAGGG